>JBBPRI010000092.1:0-66835 GCA_038092955.1 Boletus pseudo-olivaceus | reverse complement strand
ATCCCATGTGGCAACCGGCTTGGGGCTTCGGATTCCATCTATGCAGGTAGGCCATTGATTATGACTTGGTTGACTTGCAACTAATAGAGTGCTATCCGAGGTGGGGATACGTCAACATCAGTGAAGACATCGCAAACGTTGCTGCTATGCGCGCTGCGGATATTCCTCTCGAAGGTCTGTTTTACCTTATACTTGATGGCCTTCAGCTAAACGAGATACAAGTCCAATGGAATGATATCGATTTGTATGATGCATACCGTGACTTCACAACCGATCCTGTGAGATTCCCCGCTGATGAACTCCAGCAATTCATTGAACAATTAGTCAGTTGTCTAGTTTCGTAATAAACAAAGCAACTGATCCATTCTACTAGACTGCCAACTACCAACATTGTAGGGGTTCCATTCGTGACACGTGATGTGCAGTGCATGCTGAATCGATCCATTTTCACAGTCATCCCTATCGTAGATGCAGGTATCGGAGTGACGGTCAACGCAACCGATGTGGTGAGCTCTGGCTTTGGGCAGATCTAATTCTTTCCTGACCATCTTCAAGTATTACCCATTCTCTGACGGAGTCGCGAGGTATGTCAGCTCGAGTTCTGTTGCAGTATTTCTCAATTTACCCTATCCAGCGATACTTTCATGAAAAACCCTGACGGATCCATCTACATGGGACAAGTTTGGCCTGGTTACTCAGTGAATTTCCTGCCACGCTGCATCCATTCGCATTGACTGATTCATGCCAATCAGGCTTTTCCTGACTGGTTCGCAGAGAACACGCAAGCATGGTGGACGGAGGCACTGAGGAACTGGACTGAACTCGGGGTCAACTTCTCTGGTATCTGGTTGGATATGAATGAAGCGAGCTCGTTTTGCAGTGACTCTTGGTAAGCTGACCTCGGGATTACTGAAACCTGAGCTTATTTGAGGACAGTGGTACAGGGGCGAATCTCTCGGCGTTGCAACCATTCAGCGTGATCGGTACTGTGATAACTGGATACCCCGAATGGTTCGAATTAAATGGGCACCATTTGCCACTACGACATGCTGATTGTCGGTCCACAGTTACAATGAAACTCTCTGGGGACCCAGTGGCAATATGACAATTAACGGAACGTCGACGAACTTTTGCCCACCTGGAACTACGGAGACAGTCTCGAAACGTGGCGCTGGAGCTGGAGGCGAGCCAAACGTTAACCTTAACAACCCGCCATATGCCATTCACAACGGTCAAATTTTGATCATTCTGTTCGATTTGCAGCTGATTTGTTTGTCCGTTCCCCAGGCTTCGGAGCGCTTTCCACAAATACGCTGGCTACGAATGCCACTCATTATGGTGGCTACGTCGAGCTTGACGTGCACAATATGTTTGGGATGATGGAGGAGAAGACCACACATCTCGCCATGCAGTCCATCTTCAATGGGAAGAGACCATTCCTGATCAGTCGCTCGACCTTCCCGTCTTCCGGAAAGTGGACTGGTCACTGGGCACGTCCCATCTTTTGAGGGTCGCCCCACGCAGGATCTTATTCACTCTCTAGCTCGGCGACAACTACAGCAAATGGCAATACATGTACCTGAGCATCCAAGGCATTCTACAGTTCCAGATTTACCAAATTCCGATGGTCGGTGCCGACACATGTGGCTTCCGTAAGTTCTGGTTCACGTAGCTGGAATGGACACGTTCTCAATCTTCTCAGTTGGAAACACCGACGAAGAACTTTGCAACCGGTGGATGCAACTTGCCGCCTTTACTCCATTCTACAGGAACCACAATACTTATGGTGCTGTGCCTCAGGAACCCTACCGATGGGACAGCGTCGCGAACGCATCGCGGATTGCCATTGCTGCCAGATACTCCATGTTGCCATACTGGGTGCGTGCCACGGGAAATTTTATTGCAGCATACTAACATATTGGGTGGTAGTATACACTCTTTGCCAACGCTTCCACTAACGGTCTCCCACCCGTCCGCGCCCTGTTTTACGAGTTCCCCAACGAACCAGAGCTTTTCAACGTCGACAGACAGTGGCTAATTGGAGGTGACATCCTCATCACCCCCGTGTTGACCCCCGGAGCAACTACAGTTGACGGTGCGCCCCCGGCCACACTCATGCAAACATGTTGACTGAAATTTAATTGTCCCTCAAGGTATCTTGCCCGGTAGAGGCACTGTCGTCTGGCGTGACTGGTGGACTCACGCAGTCGTCGATGCCACTCCCGGTGCAAACACGACTCTGAGGGCTCCCATCAGCCACATCAACGTCCACATCCGAGACAGCTCCATCTTACTCCTGCACCAGGAACCTGCCTACACGATCTACGAGACGCGCCAGGGACCTTACTCGCTTCTCGTGTCTTTGAATACGGCAGGGACCGCGTGGGGAAATGCCTATGTTGACGACGGCGAAAGCTATCCTCCTGGAGCAAATCGTGCGCTGAGCTTCTTCGCAAGCGGTGGCGAACTGGACATTGAGAGCAAGGGAGAGTATTCTATTGGTGAGACACTCGAGACGATCACCATTCTTGGTGTCCAGCAGCCAACGATGGTGACACGGAATGGCGGGGAGATCGACGGATGGACGTACAATGCTGGGAACGAGGAGTTGATCGTTCCGAACTTGTCTATCGAGCTGAATGCTGCGCAGACGAAACTGAGCTGGAGATAGAGAGCAGACGATGATTGAGGACCATCGTGATATCTCTCGTGTGTTGTGCTTGTACTCCCCCGTGTGTTTGACAATGTGCTTATCGTGGGGCAAACAGAAAATGTTACGTTTGAGGGCGCACCACCTAGTCGAGTAGATATTATGGCCCCTGAATTTGTTGACGCTAACTTGGTGAGATGCGCACTCGCACATGCGAACGTGAATCAATTCGTTGCTAGAGACCTGTCTGGGTCCCTGTGATCATCCTAGCTGCTGCCTAGCCGCCGAGTTACAACAAAGACTGCCATGATACACGTCGTACTACAATCAGGATGGTATACCGTACGGAAACCAATGTGAAATGCGAGAACATGCAACAGTCACGATGGCAAGAGCAAGAGATCCGGAAACGAAGACAGACGAGCTCCCCAAGGGTATGGCAACTACAAGACATCTAGTGTCCGTATCTTCTGTGCGAGATAGCCAAGTGGAACCTCCTTGAGTAGTTGCACGACGATAGGGTGATCAGATGCAACACGTTTGTATTCGTTGTGGGACAGAGGAACGAGCAATAGTGCGCCGAAAAGCTGTCTGAGATGCGCGAAAAGCCATAATGCTCTGGTAAGCTTGTCACGCTGTGAGGAATGGTATGGGGGGGACAAATTGTGTGATAACGAGGGAAGGGGCGTATCGACGGACAAACCGTCCCCACGGAGTGAAGTGAGGTCCTCGAAAGGAAGGGCAGGATCAAGAAGGCACCGGAGCCATGGATGCACGAGGACCAGATTGTTCAGGCTAGACAAGTCCTCCGTCGCCTTGATCTCGACGCTCCCGAGTCCGGATGTCATGGCTCGATAAACACGCTGAGAATCACCGCCGCTCGACACCAATGGACCTCTCAGCGGAAACACAACGCAAGACAAGCTCAAGCGGCGGCTGGCAAGGCGCGGCGATGGGAGAATTACGACGCGATTGTATAGCACCAAAGCGGAGTCGAGATATGAGGATGTCCGTAGTTCCGCAACCAGCGTGTCCATCTCGCCATCTCCAATTAACGACGGAATATAGGACGACGCTTGCTCGCGATATACACCAATCTCCGCAGGAAGACAGCTGTTGTAGCTGGATGCCGTCCCTGTCCAGGCTAGAATGGTGACATCACCTGATCGAGTCAACACCTCTTGCAACAGGCGACCCAGAGCGCGTTGTTGGCCCTCACCATATGTGACTGGGATAGAGACGTCAAATATACCAAAGAGCGAGTAAGCTAAATCCTCTTGTTTCGTAGCAATGCGTGTCGCGGCAAGACAGAGTTTCTGCCGAACGTTCTCTGATCCGGGTCGGAGCGATAACAGAACTTGTATGTCGACCCCAGTTGCGGCCGCCATCTCGGCCATGATTGCAGATGAATCCTTGTGGTTATACACACTCTCGTCAGGAAGATAAGGCTTCCAATCCTCGGTGTAGAAACGGATGACCCGAGATGCAAAGAACTCTTGCAATGTCCATGCACGGGTGTTCCAGAGACTCCTGATCAGAGCACGCAGATCTGAGTCAGATCGTACACCCTTTAGGTGAACGATCGTGAGCGCGGACTCGTGGTACCATTGAAACATTGACGTCAGGGATTCCTGAAGCGCTGGGCTGTCCACTTTGTTGATACAACATGTGTCGGACCATGCCCAGCCCAACCTAGCATCCCGGACGGTCATGTAGAACATCATCAGCTTCGTGACTGTGGATGGTGCCGCCAGTTCATGTACCGATTTATGAAGGACATCCTGGAACAGCGGTTCAGCTCCTTCCCAAGTATGGGAGAATGTGGCGTATCGGAAGTATTGTTGGACGGCCTGCGTGATGCGAGAGTTATCGCATCTCATCGTAATGGATGCAACGAGTTCCTTGAATCTTGGATCAGCTTCGAAGTGATCCATACGCTCCTGCTTGCCACAGAGACGACCAGTCTCCGTGTCAATGAGGACGAGCGGAGCGTCCCGCTGAGTCCGTTTGACGGAGTTGCGAATAGCCGCCATTGTCTGCGATGGGCTCACATAGTGGTTACGCAATTTTGCAAGGAGCAGAATCCTCAGGCAATGCTTTCATTCGAGTGAAAAAATATTTACCGCGAGTATCAGGATCAGGAGATTGTTCGAGCTTCAAAAGCATGTCGTTATACGCATCGATTGCTTCATCGTAACGGTGAGCGCCAAGTAATGCTGCATGTTTTCTTCCATAGCCACATGGTGATGACGGGTCGAGTTTGATCGCCTGGGATAACATTCACTATTTGCTCCGTTGAAGATCGGGATACACGTACCACATCGGCATCGTCCAGCGAATCTTGCCAAGATCCGGTCTCAGCTCGTGCTTTGCTTCGCTTGGTCAAAAGGTCGGTCGATAAAGGATTGAGGATCAATGCTGTGGTGTAATGGATAACAGCATCCTTGTATGAAGCAGAGTCCATGGCGGCATCTCCGTGTTGCCCTAATGTCTTGAGACAACTTGCTTTGAAGTCTAATACTCAATGTCAGAGAGCACCGAGGGCCACAAATCAAGTAGGAAATCCTCACTATCTACCCACTCGGCGTCATCTACAGACTTCGCATCTTCTCCTAGCTCGCCCTGCATCTGTCGGAAACACTCGATTGCCTCCAAAATGCGACCGTCCTCTTCAAGAACATCGCAAATTGCCCTGTAGATGACAAAGCTTGGAAGTTTGAACTTATCCGAAAAGACTGTCAACGTTTGGCTTCAGACTACCATCTAAGGCGTACCTGGGCGGCGGCAATCAGTGCTTCGTTTTACTGAGCTACGAATCAACACAATGCTCGTCCACTTGATTAGCAAGGTATTCGGGGTCGAGGGACTGAGTAACAGTGCCGTAGAGAAGGCTGCAACCGCTTCTTCTTGTTTCTCGGCGCTCGATGCTGCGTCTCCAATTATTTCCAGGGTCGATATGCATTGACTCTTGAACTCTAATTGCAGAAAATAAGTAGTTATCCTGATTCACGACGCCAGGACTCACCAACAAGCCGGTCCATTATTGGGTTGTTGGCTCTGGCTTCTTCGCTTCCGGTGTTAGTGGTCGTGAGGAGAGGGAGTGCAGCATCGATTCCATCGATTATGCGGCCCTCGGCACACAGAGCTTCGCATTCATGTTGCTTCTCGTGCGCACGAAGGACCTGGACGGGGCTATCCGCTTTGTGCTGGGAATGGGCATGGCGGATGCGGAGTTGCTGGACGGTTTCTTCGAGATGGGTGATTTTACTGTCTAACGGACGAAGGTGTCAATGAAGCCCGATCCAGTGGCAATGAACGCACTCGAGTTCATCTCCTGTGCACGAAGCGACTCGATGTTATTGTTAAGGCCATCCGCTCTCTGCTGGGAGTCAGAGAGCTGTCGATGGAGTTGCTGGATGGTGTCTTCGAGACGCGCATGTTTGCTGTCTGATGAACGTTGGTAATCAACAACACGCGAGTCAGGGTAGTGACAGACGCACTCGAGTTCTCCTCCTGTACACGAAGGGACTTGATGGTTTCATTCAGACTATCCTTCTGCAGAGCGGCTGCGCTTTCAGAGTCAGAGAGCTGGTTGCGCAGTTGTTGGATGGTTTCTTCGAGACGCGCAATTTTGCTGTCTAATGGATGTCAACGACACGCGAGTCAGGGTAATGATAAACACACCCACGTCCTCTTCCTGTGCACGAAGAAACCCGATGGTTTCATCCAGGCTATCCTTTTGCTGAGTAGCTGTGCTTTGGGAGCCAGAGAGCAGGCTGCGCAGTTGTTGGACGGCTTCTTCGGGACGTGCGATTTTGCTGTCTAATGAACGTGGATGTCAGCAATACACGAGTCAGGGTAGTGATAGGCGCACTCGAGTTCTTCTCCTATGCACGAAGAGACTTGATGGTTTCATTCAGGCTATCCCTCTGCAGAGCAGCTGCGCTTTGGGAGTCAGGGAGCCGGTTGCGCTGCTGTTGGATAGTTTCTTCGAGACACGCGATTTTGCTGTCTAATGAAGTGGATGTCAACAACACGTGAGTTAGGGTAACGATAGACGTACTCGAGTTCTCCTCCTGTGCACGAAAAGACTGAATGGTTTCATTCAGGCTATCGTTCTGCTGAGCAGCTGCAATTTGGGAGTCAGAGAGCTGGTTGCGCAGTTGTTGGACGGCTTCTTCGAGACGCGCGATCTTGCTGTCTAATGAACGTGGATGTCAACGACATGCGGGTCAGGGTGCTCACGAGCGCACCCGAGTTCTCCCCTTGTGCACAAAGAGACTCGACTATCTCTTCGAGATTGGCCTTTTCCACCTTCATGCGCTGGATTTCTTGTTCAGCGGAGATCTGGAGCAGTCAACAAAGCGATTTGTGATCAGGACACTGTCTCACGTAGAGGGATTTTGATGCAAGTGGACTTACATTATCAAAATAAGGTGAGGGAAGGATGTCATAGAGACTGCGAAGTGTGATTGCCCGGTCACTGCCCATCGCAAGGTCGTAATTTCCTGAGATAACCATTGACAGGACGGGACCTGTATGCTTGACGACAGACCCGATCTGCTTGTGTGTCGTAGTGTCCCAGAACGAGACGCATGAATTTGCGGACGCTGCGATGAATGTGCCGTTGCTTGTCAGGGCGATGCAGCCAGGTTGGGTGTTACTGTGGATGGGCCATTGAGAGCGCGTCGTCCCGGTGGACACGTCGAGACAGTTGATGTTGCCGTCGTGAGATAAAACAAAGAGTTGCTTGCTGTCGCTGGTCCAAGCAAGGGACTGGTTGCAGGACAAGGGGAGTGTGATTGGTACGTTGACGAGGAGGCGGCCGTTCTGACTGTCGTAGATCCGAACGGAGTCGCATTTCCAAGCGGCAGTAGCGATGAGATGTCCGTCGGGTGAGAATTTGACCGCAGGAACGGAGTTGTCGTGTGTCAACGGGCCGAGCAGTCGTTGAGCAGTCGAGAGTGACCAGACACAGACAGTCTTGTCATACGACCCAGTCGCAATCTTCGTCCCATCCGGTGAGACGTCCACCGCATACACTGAACTGCTGTGTCCTTTGAACCCGATCACCTTTTCGTGGCTCTCCGCGTTCAGTACCATCACCTCGCCACCACTCGTCCCACTCACGACCCACTTTCCGTCTCGTGACACTGCAATGTTCCAAACAGGACTCCCCGCATCCGTCGGCACTCCTACCCCCACGCCATCTTCCACTCGCCAACGCCAAATCTTTTCTTCAGCACCACCGCTCACAATATGCTTCCCGTCAGCGAGAAAGGACAGAGAATGTGCGGCCTCGAACATCGATTTTGACCGGTCTCGTCTGCTGTTGATGAACGGTGCTAGAAGAGGAACTGTTTTCACTCCATTCTTGGGTCCCCGTCAGTATCCGATTCTCAAACGTCTCATCCATGTGCTCACCATTCCTTGACTGCCTGCTTTCTCTCGGAAACATGCTTGGCCAGGTAACAGAGTGATGGAAGAAACAATGTGTCGTCCACTTACGATACGCCTTTATCGCCTGGCATACACGTGCCTCCTTATTGATGTACTCATCAGTTCACACACCTATAATCATCCCGGGCGCTGGTTCTCACCCCAGTCCCCATTCATGTCGTCTCCATTGTGGCTCTACACGTGACGCGTGACCACTGCCAATTGCCCTCACCTCAATGGACATTTGTTGCAGTCGTGATTTTGGCCCCGATGTGTCGATGGAGGAATCATCATCGAGGTTGGCGGAATCGAGAAACCGCGAAGGAACGAGCTACGCAGCAGTCACCCCTGGGATCTCGTCTTGGAGTCCACAATAACTCATCATCCATGATCCCGCTCTGTAGCCATTTTCTCCTCCCCCGATCACTTTCCGAACCTCCCCCGGAGAGCCATCTGCAACAATTTCTGATCGTCTTGCTTTTAATCTCGCATCAAAGTCGCGATAGGAAACGTCGTCTGTGCATAATACATCCATTTATTCCGGACCCCTGGACATCTAGAGTCTGTGCTATGCCCCGAGAAGAGGTCTTTCGCGGAGATCCCCTTGACGGGCAGAAAGATGACGACTGGAGGACGAGAAAGATACCTACGGTTCATACTCCCGTTGCTCACAATTGAGACCGGCCCGGCATCACAAGAGTAGGCACGTCCACATTCTTGATCTGAGTTTTCGTCAACTCTCGTGTCACATCCAAACGACCCGTGATGCGTGCCGACCGTTTTGGACGTCGCATAAACATGGCTTCACTGCCGCTTCAGGTCTTTGAGGACATGTGTGGCACACAAGGCGTGCTACTGGACGTGACCCCGTATGCGGACATTATCAGCACCCTCAATGACACCGGCCCCACAAACGGCGACGTGATTCAGAATTCGCTCTTTCGCATGAAATCGGCGGGCGTCCCTCCAGATGCGAACGTCTTCAATGCCTTCACCCACGTCAATTTCGTTCAACCATGGTATCAGGAAGCGTTTTGACTCTACCACGTTCTCACGAAAATGTGATCTGAGGAGCTGATCCCTACCGATGTCACTTACAAAATGTTCTTCCGTGCTAGAAACTTGCTGAATAACCCCCCAGCATCGCCCGGAGACGCAGGCGTCCAGAGAATGTTGTTGTTGTTCCACCTCAAACCCTCTTTCGAGAGATGTTCGCGTGCCACCTAGAACAGATCAAGGTCGGCCATTAGGACGGTCGTCTCGTCGTCTCCGTGTCTGCGGTACACCTCGTGCCTCAGACATTCACGGCACGCAAAAATTACACCGCAGCATTCATCGTGATCTGCACCTTGTACGCGTTCGGTTTCAAGCTAACCTCTAGACACATCAAATCGTCCTTTGTTCATTGCCAGTGCGCGCAACATGCACTGATGCGCGATGTGAATATATGCATCTTGAACTTGTCTATCGAGCTGAACGCTGCGCAGACGAGACGGAGCTGGGAATAGAGAGCAGACGACGATTGAGGACCATCGTATTATCTCTCGTGTGTTGTTCCAAAATGTGCTTGTACTTGCACGGTGCGTTTGACAATGTGCTTATCGTGGGGCAAACAGAAAATGCTATGTCTGCGGCGCACCACCTAGTTGAGTAGATATGGCCCCTGAATTTGTTAACCCAAGAAATATGCTAACTTGGTGAGATGCGCACTCGCTCGTGCGAACGTGCCAACCTGCCCACAATCAATTCGTTGCTGGAGAGCTCCCTGTGATCATCCTGACTACTGCCCGGCCGCCGAGTTACAACAAAGACTGCCATGATACACCCCTGGTGGGTACTACAAACAGGATGATATATGTGACGCAAAGTAATGCGAGCTGCGAGAACATGCAATGGTCACATCTCAGATGAAAAGAGCAAGAGATCCGGAAATAAAGACAGATGAACTCTGCAAAGGTATCCAACTACAGGATATCTGGCGTCCGTAGTTTCTGTGCGAGATAGCGGGGTGAAACGTTGTTGAGTAGCTGCACGACGATAGGGTGATCAGATCCAACGCGCTTGTATTCATTGTGGGATAGAGGAACCAGCAATAGCGCCCCGAAAGGTTGTCTGAGACGCGCGAAAAGCCGTAACGCTCTGGTGAGCTTGTCGTATGAAGGAGATATGGTGTATGATGTAGAGGGAGAGAGTGCATTGGATTCACCATCCTCGTCGACGGGGGTGAGCGGCTCTGCGTCATCGTCCACAACGAGATCTGTGGAAGGAAGGGCGGGATCAAGAAGGCACCGGAGCCATGGATGCACGAGTACGAGGTTGTTCAGGCTAGACAAGTCTTCCGTTGTCTTAATCTCGACGTTCCCGAGTCCGGATGTCATGGCACGATACACAGGCTGAGAATCACCGCTTGGGACCAGTGGGCCTTTCAGCGGAAACATGACACAAGATAAACTCAAGCGGCGGCTGGCAAGGCGCGGGGACGGGAGATCGACGACTCGATCGTATAGCATTAAAGCCGAGTCGAGATATGAGGATGTCCGTAGTTCCGCAACTAGCGCGTCCATCTCGCCATCCTCGATTAGCGACGGAATATGGGGTGACACTGGCTCCCGATATACACCAATCTCGGCAGGAAGACAGCTGTTGTAGTCGGACGCCTTCCCCGTCCAGGCCAGAATTGTGACATCACCTGACCGAGTCAACACCTCTTGCAAGAGGCGGCCCAGAGCACGTTGTTGACCCTCACCATAATTGGCTTGAATAGAGACGTCGAAAATACCGAAGAGCGAGTAGGCTATATCCTCTTGTTTCGTAGCAATGCGTGTCGCGGCAAGACAGAGTTTCTGCCGTACATTCTCTGATCCAGGTCGGAGAGAGAGCAGAACCTGTACATCAACCCCGGTTGCGGCCGCCATCTCGGCCATGATTGCAGGTGAATCCTTGTGGTTATACACTCTCTCGCCAGGAAGATAAGGCTTCCAATCCTCGGTATAGAAACGGATGACGCGAGATGCAAAGAACTCTTGCAATGTCCATGCACGAGTGTTCCAGAGACTCCTGATCAGAGCACGCAGCTCCGAGTCAGATCGTACGCCCTTTAGGTGAACGATCGTGAGCGCGGACTCGTGGTACCATTTAAACATCGATGTCAGGGATTCCTGAAGCACTGGGCCATCCATTTTGTTGATACAACATGTGTCAGACCATGCCCAGCGCAACCCAGCCTCCTGCACTGTCATACAAAACAACACTAACTTCGGGACTGTGGATGATGGTGCCAGTTTGTGTACCGGTTTATGAAGGACGTCATGGAACAGCGGTTCAGCTCCTTCCCAAGTATGGGAGAATGTGGCGTATCGGAAGTATTGCTGAACCGTCTGCATGATGCGAGAGTTATCAGGTTTTGTCGTGATAGACGCAACGAGCTCCTTGAACGTTGCATCGGCTTCGAATTCATCCATGCGTTCCTGCTTGTCACAAAGACGACCGGTCTCCGTGTCGATGAGGACAAGTGGGGCATCACACTGAGTCCGTTTGACAGAGCTGCGAATGGCCACCATCGTCTGCGATGGGCTCACATAGTGGTGACGCAATTCTGCAAGAAGTAGAATCCTGAGATGATGCGCTCCTTCGAATGAGAAGATATTTACCCCGAGTAACAAGATCCGGAGATTGTTCGAGCTTCAGAAGCATATCGTTATATGCATTGATTGCTTCATCGTAAAGGTGAATGCCAAGGAGTGCTGCATGCCTTCTTTCGTAGCCACGTGGAGATGACAGGTCCAGTTTGATCACCTGGGATTACATTGACTATCTGCTCCGTTGTAGATCGGGATACACGTACCGCATCAGCATCGTCCAGCGAATCTTGCCATGATCCACTCTCTGCTCGTGCTCTGCTCCGCTTGGTCAACAGGTCTGTCGATGAAGGATTGAGGGTCAATGCTGTAGTGTAATGGACAACAGCATCTTTGTACGAGGCAGAGTTCATGGCGACGTCTCCGCGTTGCTCTAACGTCACGAGACAACGCGCTTTGAAGTCTAATGTTCAACGTCAGAGAACACCGGGGGCCACGAACCAAGTAGGAAATCCTCACCAGCAACCCACTCGGTTTCGCCTATAGACTTTGTGTCCTCCCTTAGCTCGCTGTCCATCTGTCGGAAACACTCGATTGCCTCCGAAATGCGGCCGTCTTCTTCAAGAACATCGCAAATTGTGCGGTAGATCAGAAAATTTGAAAGCTTGAACTGATCCAAAGACTGTCAACGTCCGGCTTCAGACTATCATGCAAAACCTACCTGGGCGGCAGCACTCAATGCTTCGTTTGGTGAGCTACGAATCAATACGATGCTCGCCCACTTGATTAGCAGGGTGTTCGGGGTCGAGGGACTGAGCAACAACGCCGTAGAATAGGCTGCGACCGCTTCTTCTTGTTTCTTGGCGCTCGATGTCTTGTCTCCAATTATTTCCAACGTCGATATGGATTGGCTCTTGAATTCTGATGCTACAAATTGAATAGTCTATCCTGGTGCACGACGCGACAACTCACTCGCAAGCCAGTCCATTAGCAGGCTGTTGGCTCTGACCTCCTCGCTTGCGGTGTTGATCATCTCGAGAAGAGAGAGTGCAGCATCGATTATGCGGTCCTCGGCATACAGGGCTTCGCACTTATGTTTCTGCTCGTGGGCATGAACGATCTGGAGAAGGCTATTTATTCTGCGCTGGCAATCGGCATGCTGGATGCGGAATTGCTCTTCGACATGGGCGATATTGCTTTCTAATGGAGAGGAATGTCACTGAAGCGCGAGTCAGGGTGGCGATGGACGCACTCGAATTCATCTCCTGTGCACGAAGCGACTTGATTGTTTTATTGAGGCTATCCTGGGAGTCGGAGAGCTGGAAGCGAAGTTTCTGGATGGTTTCTTCAAGACGCGCAATTTTGTTGTCTAATGAACGTGGATGTCAACGACACGCGATTCAGGGTGGTGATATAGGCACTTAAGTCCTCCTCCTGTGCGCGAAGGGACTCTATTGCCCTCTCGAGATCGGCCTTTTCCTCCCTCATGCGCTGCATGGCCCACTCAGGCAAAATCTGCAGCAGTCGAGAACGCAGTTTGTGATCAGGAGATTGCGTCACGCAGCGAGATTTGATGCAAGTCCACTCACATCGTCAGAGTAGGGTGAAGGAACAATGTCATAGAGACTGCGAAGTGTGATTGTCCGGTCGCCGCCCATCGCAAGGTCGCAGTTTGAGGAGATAGCCATTGATTCGACGCGAGTCTTGTCCTGGATGACAGACCCAATTTGCTGGTGGGTCGTAGTGTCCCAGAACGAGACGGATGAGTTTGCAGAAGCTGCGACGAATGTCCCGTTGCTTGCCATGGCGATGCATGTGGGAAGGTCGCTGCTGTGGATAAGCCATTGAGAGCGCGTCGTCCCGGTGGACATGTCGAGACAGTTGACGTTGCCATCGCGAGACAAGACAAAGAGTTGCTTGCTATCGCTGGACCAAGCTAGAGATTGGTTCTGCCACGAGCTCACTTTGATTGGGACGTCGACGACGAGGCGGCCGTCCTGAGTGTCGTAGATCCGAACAGACTTGCAGTACCACGTGGCAGTAGTGATCAGGCGTCCGTCGGGTGAGAATTTGACCGCAGCAACGAAGTGGTCGTGTTTGAAGGGGCCGAGCAGTCGCTCGCCAGTCGAGAGCGACCAGACGCAGGCAGTCTTGTCATATGATCCGGTCGCGATTTTCATCCCATCCGGAGAGACGTCCACCGCATCCACCGACTTGCTGTGTCCTTTGGACGCGGTCACCTTTTCGTGGCTCTCCGCATTCCACACCGTCACCGAACCACTTTTCGTCCCGCTCACGACCCACTTTCCATCTCGTGACACTGCAATGTCGAGAACCGCACTCCCCGCATCCATCGGCGTCCCCACCTCCCTGCCATCTTCCACTCGCCAACGTCGAATCTTTCCATCCTCACTACCGCCCACGACGTGCTTCCCATCAACGAGGAAAGCGACCGATCCTATGGTGCCTCGACCATCCATTTTGATCGATTTTTTCCTCTGTTGAACGATGCTAGAGGAGGAACTGTCTTTACTAGACTCTTGGGTCCCCGTCAGTGTTCCACTCTCAAACGTCTCGCCTGTGTGCTCACCATCCCTTGGCTGCCTGCTTTGAGTCGGAAGCATGCTTGGCCAGGTAACAGAGGGATGGAAGAAATGATGCACGACATACACGTGCCCCCTTATCGATATACACCATTTCACACACCCACAATCATCTCCGGGCGCTTGCTCTCACCTCAATGCACACTCCCAACCAAGGCCTCCAGATCGCATATCTCCACGGCTCGGACAGTGCCAATCTCAGAGAATTGGGTTCGGATAGTATCACATTGTCCCATTCGTGTCGTCATCATTGCGGCGGTCACCTCGGAGTCGTTGACGGGGAAATCACGCCCAAAGTTGTTGTGAACGAGTTGGCCAACAGTGAGAACTCAACGATGGCGACAAGGGGTTCGTTTGTCGCTTCCTACTTTGTCCGTGTTTCCCGATACCTGTCATACAGTGCGTGACAATACACTTCCACTCTTGTTTTAACAAACGCTTCAACCTCACGAACGGATTTCGTCCACAACTCAAATATTGCATCCAATACCGTGCACTCGCTACACCCGCATAAAACAGTAGCTTCATCCCCTCCACTTGATGCCCTTGAGCGCCGTCGTCTCACCTAGCCAGTTTGACCATCTTAGCTGCACACCTCTGTCCTATTTTTACCTCGCCTCACTCGAGATCCGTCATTCCTCCCACACCATTATGCACAGAGTCTCCCATATGGCTCTACACGTGATCACTGCCAATTGCCCTCACCTCAATGGACACTTGTTGCGTCGTGGAGATGACGTCCGAAGTGTCGATGGAGGAATCATCGATGAGGTTCGCGGAGTCGAGAAACTGCGAAGGAACAAGCTACGCAACACTCGGGGCACTCGAGGATGGTGACAACGCGTATTCACCCCTTCATCCTCGTCTTGGGGTCCACGTCCACGATAACTCATCATCCATGATCCTGCTCTGTAGCCGTTTTCTCCTCCCCCTAATCACTTCCCGAACCTCCCCCAGAGCCATCTGCAACAATTTCCGACCGTCTTCCTTTTGACCTAGCATCAAAGTCGCGACAGGAACTCACAATACATCCTTGTATCCAGCACCTCTGCAAATCTAGAGTCTGTTCTGTGCCCTGAGAAGAGGTCTCTCGTGGAGATCACCTTGACGGGTAGAGAGAAGACGACCGGAGGACGAAGGTTCATCCCTGCCACTCACAACCGAAACCGGTCCGTCTTCTAGTGCTCGACCCGCCATCACAAAAGTAGGCATGTCCATATTCTTGACGCCAGGTTTCATCAACGACCGTATCATTCAAGGATATGTTGATGGTTCACGTCGACCACTCAAAGGCCCGCGCAACTCTATTTATTTCGGTCATTCGATCTCGCAAAGTCGTGACCGACGCCTATTGTTATTTTTTTTTCTTTGCGCTCGCTGATTCCAATACTTGGGAACGCGCTCACATGCCTTACGAGCGGTGGCCCGATCTGCAGACGCGGCCACCACAGTCAGTGATCCCACCAAACAACAATCGACCTAGCGGTACCAGAACCTACTTCAACTGAACATTCATCGTGGCCTCCCGATGACGACGGCAAAGTCGTAAACCCGGGATCACTATCAATGCTTGTTTCCATGGATACATGAAGGTGCATGTAGGGAGTGTACTGTGACTCTCCCTGCGACGATATTGACCATGGATGAGTCAGGGTGTGGGTGTTTCTTGACGTTCGGTGGACCTGACGGACAACATATGGACACGAGGAAGCTGTGAAGCATGAGCAAAAGATTGGTTAAAGTATCGTTGACATAGTTAAATTGCAGGGAGTCTCCACTGCGGGGTAAACTTCAGATAGGAGATGCTGCACACCATTTGATGCGAATACACAGTATGTTTCTGACCTCCGATTATATAGTTGAGTGTGCGCACTGGGGAGGAATCTTGAGGACACCTCCCCCACCACATCAACGTCGCCTTCAACTTTTCCTGCGTCTGGGTACGTACATTTCCGAGACCTGTAAACCATATACACGTTACAGAACCACGTCGGTCCGTCCTGCCCATCCACGTCATCGTCGGACACATCCAAGTCTTCTATCAGCGTCCGTAATCCGTGAAGACAATCGTGCCTTTCTTGTGCCTTTTTCACTCATTCAGCCAGGGATAATCGATGTTCATGCATGCATTCGGCTCGCTCGATGTGGTAGACGTACAAGAGTCGCATATACGCTGCGTGTCGAGTAGCCTTTGTTCGCCTTTTCGCAAACGAAGCAAGAGATTAGGTATCGTCACTTGAGGGTTGGGGTGACAAACTTCAGAGACATCATTGACTGAGCTCGGTAACCCAAAGTGGACGATGTGAGGCTGGCCCAAGCCTCAAGACTTCACCGTCCAAAGCCGTACGGCCACACGCCCGACAGCGCGCACTTTGAAAATGCTCGTCGATCTGGAAACCTGGGGGATTCCATCATACCACGCGCGGATGTCCGCACCCACAAGGTTGAATATGCGCTCCAATGGGGGTATCAGATTTTCGAGATGTAATAGGACGCGTCGACGCGCAGTTGTCTGGTCGTTCTATATCAAGCTCGGTCGCGCTTTTTAGGGTATCGAGACGCGCCGGTTCGCCAGAAATTCGTCCTTCGCGCAGCCACTGCCACGACACTCAAGCGCCCACAAAAGAACATCACTCTAGCCGTCCTGCACGATACAAAACAAAGATCGTGGCGACTCATTTCACTTGTATGTCCTCATCTTCACTTCCTTTGCAAAAATGAAATCTCGTAATGAAACTCCATTGCTCAACACTTTCGACCACATCTTGCAGCAGTAGCTCTTGATCTCGCTCTGATCGGGTCTTGCGTGCGTCACAGAAAAGTAAAACTTGCTGATGAACGTTTCTATCACGAGCCTCGGGCAGGGTCTGCGATATACGGAACAGGCTTTACGTAAACACGACGTCTCGGTCACTTTCGCCTGAGGCGGCGCACGATTTCGATAATTTTTTCATCAAACTTAGGTTTGGTTTGGTCGGGCGTCTCATATTTGTTAGTCCGACGTATCTCTTCTTCGCCATGAGCATGGCATTTTAACCTGGAGCTTTTCGAAGCTTGGACAGGTTCTCCCGGACTCTATTTGCGGTCGAGCAACCGTGGCTGACCCATTCAATGAAGTGCCCGTTCACTTAGTCTGGTGACCAGATCTAACCATACCTATGAGGCAAGCCGTCGATACGTTATGAAAAGCAATGCCAAGTGCGAGAACATGCAATGGTCATATCTGAGATGAAAAGAGCAAGAGATCCGGAAATGAAGACAGACGAACTCTCCAAAGGTATGCAACTACAAGATATCTGGCGTCCGTAGCTTCTGTGCGAGATAGCGCGGTGAAACGTTGTTGAGTAGCGCCTGTAATCATCTCCGGTTGCTTTCACCCAATGCCACTCCCAACCAAGGCCTCCAGATCGCACGTCTCCACGGCTCGGACAGTGTTAATCTCAGGGAATTGGGCTCGGATAGTATTACATTGTCCCATTCGTGTCGTCATCATTGCGGCGGTCACCTCGGAGTCGTCGACGGGGAAATCACGCTCAAAGTTGTTGTGAACGAGTTAGCCAACAGTGAGAACTCAACGATGGGGACAAGCTTGGGTTCGTTTGTCGCTTCCTACTTTGTCCGTGTTTCCCGATACCTGTCATACAGTGCGTGACAAAACACTTCCACTCTTGTTTTATGTAACAAGCGCTTCAGCCTCACAAACGGATTTCATCCACAACTCCACTCAGCCCCACTCGAAGCATGCCTGGCACATCCACAGTGTAGTCTCACTACTGGCGATCGTCGCTTCCGAAAAACCGAGCTGTTCGTCGTCAGTCGTAAATACATCAAGCCCTCCATCCGGATTCCGTGCGCAAGTCCTCCCAACGAACCCCAAAGATTGAATCCAATACCATGCAGTCACTACTCCCGCCCAAACCAGCACCTCCATCTCGAATGCTCTCTGCTTGATCCCCTGAACGGTCTCGTCTCACCTAGCCAGTTGCTCCTTCCCGGCTGCACACCCTTGTCTTATTCTTGCCTCACTTTCGTCGCAATTTAAATCGCTTCCCTTTTTGGGTTGTCTTGCACAACAATGCCTCACTCCAAACCTACACTACCATGTACAGAGTCTCGACGATGGCTCTACACGTCACCATTATCAATTGCCTTCATCTCAATGGACGCTTGTTGCAGTTGTGGTGGTGACCTTCCGGGCTCTGTGTATATAGTCTTTGTCTACGACTACCCCGCGTAGACAAGGAGTACATATACAGAACCCGGAATTACTATTAGTGCTCGTTTGACCCACGGATATATGAAGTGACGCAAGGGACATGTCAAGTATGTGTGTTGCAACTCTCCCCGTGATGATATTGACCATGATTGGATCAGGTTGAGATTATCAACGACGCACGATGATGCACGCGAGTCGTCGTGACTCGCCGCTGGCCTCGTTCTCAGTTGTTTGGATGCATAGGGGGAAGTGACTGGTCGAGCAACATACATTGCTGCACTACTGCCACCGCGTCGGACATCTTTGTTGCCTGCTGCGTCCATGGTTGTTCAATGGTCGACTTTGCAGAACAGATGAGGAAAGGAGATTGAAACCATCGGCACAATAGACAACTCCTACACTGATGACAGTCAGCAGATGACCGAGAATAGGTCTGCAGACTGAGTCGGATTGTGGGGCATTTATTAGTACCAGTATTACTATCGGTCATGATTTACTCCGTAAATAAAGTGGTACGTGTAGCCTACACAACTCGTACTACTTAGTGGGGAAGAGAGTCGCGACGTGCAAACATTCGATTTGGTAGTTGACTCACAAAAGTCACTGCGATATTATAACCCGGTCCAAGGTCTTTCGAGTCTCAGTATCATTCAAGACGGGGGCCGATGGATGGTTGGAGTGTGGATAAATGTACTGAATTTTCTTATACTACTGCAGCCACTGCATGTGTCACAATGAGTCGGTTGCCAACGGCGCGGGAGACTTCGTGCCCGCCGCCGGCAAGTGCCCCCTTGCACTCAGTCGGCCCTTTACGCCAACAGGTGCCGCGTCACCCAACGAACTAACAACCAGTTTGTCTATCTCTTCTAGTGATACCTCACTCTCCCTCTTAATCTGCGCATCCGAATGTCCAGAAGGACCTTGGGAATGATCGACAAGGAGATTGAGCTGCTCACTACGCAGCTCAGTGTTCTGCAACGCCGAGAAGATGACTTTGCCCGCATACTGGAGGACATGGTTAGGCTCCAAAACTCCATCAAAGCGGAAAAAGAGGCATTGGGTTTAAAGATCACAGAACTTCAAAGCCAGAAGCAGCCCATCAACTGGCTCCCAACCGAACTCCTCATCGAAATCTTCCTCATCCGCACCGAGGACGAGAGCGCCGACTTGGCGATCGGACTACCGTACAATTCCGCTCCAGTCCTCATCTCACACGTATGCCACAAGTGGCGTGAACTCGCCCTCGCGACGTCGCGTCTCTGGTCATTTATTTCTTACCGAACGCCCCAGTGGATACCCCGGCCTTTGTCGGTGTTCTTGCAACGCGCGGGGAGTTCACCCATCTCCTTCAATTTCATTTCCGCTCCAGGTACTAGCACTTCCGACAACTTGAATATGTCGACGCTCGAAGAAACCACCTCACTTAACATTATCCATGCTCTGTGCTGTCGGCGTCGGCGCTTCCGCTCACTTACCTTCGAATGTGGCTTCGCTAGAAGCATGGAACACATCCTAACAGGTATCACCCGGGATTATGGGCACCTTCACGAACTGGAGTCCCTAGACCTCGCCCTTAGTACCCTGGATCCTTCGTTCGAAGGCACTCAGCTCCTCGCTTCTGATCTGTTATCGACAGATCAAAGTCCCCCGGATAGTCCGATCGTGCTTGGGCATCTCCGTTTGCAACAGATGCCTCTGTCAATTCTCCCTGCCTTCTTGGTTCGAACGATACGTACTCTTGAACTATCCTACCCGCCTAGGAAATCACATTTGACGCGACTACACCACTTCACAGTCAAGATGTCCCATCTCGTCAACCTTCTGAGGCACACTCCTCAGCTCCACGAACTTTCTTTGATTGGAGTGACCCCTGTATGGGACCTGATCACGAGGTTCTCGACGAACGGGCAGTTATCCCATGGTGCCACTGAGCCACCCAACCTGGCAATCGTTTCTTCATTTGAATTGCCGGAGTTGAAGCGTCTCGAGTGGAAATACGCATACCACAGGGATGTCTTTCCGTTTATGTCACTCATAATTCTCCCCCGACTGGAACGTTGGGATCTTTTGATTGCCCAGTCTCCTACTAAACGTCTTGATGTCACGCAATTTCGTGGTAACCACATCCATGACCAGGATTCGTTTATCCAGGCTGAACCACTTTCGAACGTCCTCGTGCTCAACGGCCTCAAAGAGCTTAACGTGAACTGCCAGAACGAAGACACCCTTGGTTCATCGTTACGTCAATTCCTTCTCCCCTCCCTCGCTAGACTTGATATCACCTTCGTCGGTCAGCATATCCGCAAAGAATCAGGTCTTCCTTCCTTTCCTAGACTTGAGTCTATCTTCAGGGATCCCCGCCTCCCGCATCTTACCCACCTTTCGATATCCAATTTTGACATATCCCCCGGCCATGGCAGGTCGATGCTCGGGTACATACCCAACCTCCTCTCGCTGACACTGGGGGGGTGCACGGGGATTAATGTGGTGTTGGACGCACTCGCAGAGCCGTACGGATGTACTCCCGTGACAGGAAGCGTTCGAACTAGATTATGTGGTGTGCGCGTCTGCCCACGACTGGAAGATCTTATCTTGTGGAGCTGCTCCGACTTTGACTTCGAAACGTTATGGTCGACCGTGCACACGAGGTCACTCGCTCCAGATGACGACGGAAACGAACAGCAGAAGGAAGCACTCGAAGCGGACATGTTCGCTTCGGCGGTGCTAGGTCGAGAAATACGCCCACTCAAGAAGATGCGTAATTCTGGAACCAAGCCGTCACAGCAGCGTGTTGATTCCAGTGGACTTTCTGCGAGCAGTCTATCAAGATCTACCCTCATCCCCATGCAGGAAGCATTGCACCCTAGTCGCCTCGCTTGTCTTCATCTAGAAGACTGCCCGCAAATTAGCCATCACGAAGCGCTGTCGCTGGGGAGACGGGGAACGATGGTTATCTACAGATAGTAGGCTGGCCGCCGCGAACAATATCTGCGCATTTGGTAACCAATGTGGATCCTGTGAGTAGTTTTCGTCACTCGATGGAGACACACTTCACCGAAACTACGTCACATCGCAGCCTGTTTGTCATAGTCAGCGTTTTGTAATATCCGTTGATCCACAACACCCTGAGTCCTTGATGCACTGTGCCTGGTCTCGTAACCGCCGTGATGTTTAACACCGTTTGTTTGGAACTCTGGTTGGTTCAAGCAAGTCCTGCCTCTTCGCTTCTTTGAGATCCAAATCCAGGAGCGAACTTGTCGCCAATGTGAAATTTTACCGATCGGCAGAGTGACCAAAAAATCTTTCGGTGGTCGTCCATACTTGGCGTTCAATTTGGCTCTGAAGGAGATGTGGCGTTTAATTACTCGTCGAGCGATTTATTCAATTTTTTACTGTTACGCATACATGGGGAAAGAACGATGGGTATGTATATCTCAAATCTTATTGTTAAGCCCTGGGGCCCCAGATAAGCCTTGGTGTGCTTCACAAAGCTGCCTTGAAAGGAATACCCTCCGTGTCCCAAACGCTCCCTTGCTGGGGGTGCAATCGCTACGCAAGTCAAAAAAACGTTCGTTATGTGTGCTTATGGACCCCAAGTTCATTGACACGTACGTCCTGCGGGATATCCATGGCGCAAAGTGCCTCCAATGCGGCTCGACCACACCATGACTCGAGTTTGGAGACGTGTTCGGGGGTTATAAAGTCTCGAGAAGATCGAGCGGCGAAAACCATCTGAACCGCGGCCGCTCTCATCGACGGTTGTTGGATTACATCCTTTACCGGCCGCGACCCGTTCAGGGCAGTGGGGGCGGGTTCTGGATGGGTGGAAGTAGTGACCGAAAACACGGGACCCGCGGCCAACGGCGGGTTCAGTGCGGGTGAGGGACTTGAAAGACCTCGCCAGCTCGCCGCAAGGTGAAACACCCAATAAGTCTCCATCTGCACATAGGAACAACACAGCAATGAGACTTTCTTCCAAACAAGAGAATACAAGCGCCTCGCGAGGCCGCAACATTTTACCTCAAACGTGGTGACGTCTTGCACCGTCTCCTTCAGGTGCTCGATCAATCCCGAATTGTAATCTTGAAACGAGGTCTGTCTCCCTTGAGAAGAGTAAAAACTATCGAGGTCATCTTAGCTGCGGAGGACGTCTGAACACGGGTGATGTCTGCATGCCTGTCTGTAGATGCGTTTACGACATTGGGGACGACGAGGTCCGAAACACCCACTGGCCTTGTGGATTCCAATGCACGTTGAAGCTATGATGAAGGTCCAGTCATTCTCGGGCGGTCATAAATACTTGAACGCACGGTCATCGTAAGACCCGAGTCCGCGGGTATCTTTCACGGTAAAATTTCATCGTCAGAAAAATGACGCCATGTTCCAAGTTCATTCGCCTCACCGGTTTACTCAGTCTATAAGGGACCCTCCAGGGATCCCCGTTTGTGAAATCAAAGTCCAGGTTTCTTGTCACTGCGACGCTGGCTTTGGGTAAAACGAGAGACCCAACCGGCAAGTCTGTCAAGCAACCGCACGACCCAAACCTTGCAGAGGTGTGGGTAAAAATGAGAGTTCGAGACTGACATGAAGAACAAGGCGAGAAAAGCCTACCTGATGACCAACATGTCGCCTTGGAGGCACTCTCTCACTTCACGGATAAAAAAGTCTACATTTGGGCCACCCATACCGATGCACACGACAGACACAGGGGCACCGCGATACCGTCCTGTGATCGTCAAAAACCCGCGTTCGGAGTACAATGAAAACGGCTTGGGGGATGCATCAAAGAATGTCGCAATATGCTTGGCACGTGACAGCGAGCCAACAGTGATCTGATCCAAGGATAAACATGAACGTTTGAACGTTCGAACCGTCAAGGATATACTTTCAAGTAAACTCACGATCCGATTTGCCACCTCGCCAGATTTTATCCCGAGATGGTATACCCGTCCGTCCGCAGACTTTGGGAAATCTGATGACGGTCACCGGACGTTGGACTAATACGTAGTGAAGTCGGAACTTACTAGCGTCCGTGAAAGCGTTCTTCATCAATCAAGTCTCTTAATCAGTTGAAGTGCTTGAGAAATGTTTCAGCCTGCTACACATGACTCAGCATGGTCAGTATCATGTGATCATTCTTCAAGTTGTGATTGCATGTAACATTTTGTTCATTCACAAGGTACTTGGAGAAATGCCCGCGGACGGACGCTCCCTTTACTTTGTTCCCCACACACCGCAGCTCAGGGTGCAGCCTGTCAGGTCGAGCCGTGGTGACTTTTTCCACCGGACTTTTTCGTCACGACAGTACAATATTAATTATTCACACCCGCAGCCACAGTTGAAGGGGCGACTTTGTTTCATGGCTTCTCCCCTCTTCTCCCGCAGACCGGCATCCTGGCGCTCACACCCGCAGTTTGATGCCTATTGATGCGTGGGATTGTGGGCTTTGGCTCAGCCAGACCCGGGTATTTTCTGCATTGAAACATCCGTTGCCTCTAGGCCTCGGATAAGTCCTAGCTCGTTCTTAGATGCAGTCCAGGATCAGTTTCAACTCGACGACTTTAGTCAAGATAGATGGGATCTTCTGTTAGTTTGACAATGATGTCCATCCGATTTATCTTGCAATTTTCACTCATCCCCACTCTCACTCTAACCCACGAGTGGCCAGTCGGGGTTCCGGAATCCCTCCTGCGGAGCGGAACTGTCTCATGTATGCAGCTAAGCTTTGTCCAGGTTCACATGGTGATTTCACCAGATTTGAGATTGCTACCCAAAAACTCTGTCACTTTTGCGCAAGCGAAAAGGGTCGTGAGTGGTTCATTTTATGGTTCTTTAGCACGGAGATCGATTACTCAGTGCTTCTAGCCTCCAAAATCTTGCAGGACCCTGGGGTCCATAGCGACTGTCTGACAGGGATGTTCAACGTTGCTGTATTTGCAACTCGTACGGATCGGAGTTTCCCGGGAGGTTCCAGGTAACTTTAGTTTGTTCGCCAGCGCAGCAGGTGTATGACAACACACTGATCGATAGACACGAAGCTGTGGACGTTGGGACCTACGTTGCTACTGCGATATGGTGTGCCGTTTCAAGTTATAACTACTACTCGTATCTCGTAACCTCAGACAGGTGAACGGGATTTAGTGATGTTCACTAATTGGGGCGCATTACGTCAGCGAGTAACAAATGCCAGCAATGAGACTGTCAGTCATGATCTTCTCAGAAAGATAGAAGTCGCTCAAGAGAAGAAAGCAGGTCGCCGCGGACTGTTGAGCTTTTCACAGTACCATCCCGGTCATCGTACACCTTAAAATACGCTACGCTGTGCGCATTCCACGTTTCTTCATTCTCGTCGACCTTGGCATACTCATCTCTTCGCCGCCGTGAGAATGATGGCCGCGTTTGCCCGAGGGGAGGGCAGGTTTTCATATGTGTGCTAACCCAGTCTTGATGCAAAGCACAGTGTCAGTGATGGGATTCCTTGCTGCACCTTACATCTTCCATAGATAGATGTGCACTACAAGTTGCGGCGGTACGAGAAATCTGGCTTCTCCAGTCGCTCGTTTACCGCGATATGGATATACGGAACCCGTTCCTCGTCATCGGCGAAATTTGGTACCTATCCCTGTCGGCCAAATGAAGTTCCTGTAATGCAGGCAGATATTAATGACTAGAGCAAGATTCTAAGACGGAGATCATCCAGTCCTCGTGCGTTAAGGTGGGTCGTAAAACCGGCTGCACACATACATAATACAATCAGATCATTGCCCATATCTGTCGGCGGGACTACGTTGTCCAATGGACTGCGGTATTGACGCAGGTCGATCGAATCGATTGCCTGGACCATTCTACAGCGCTGAAAACGAGCAGGGCAAAACATCCGAGCTCTCAGAGTTAGAGTATTTCAAATTCCCGTAGGTGGGGGGTCCCAGGTCGACTCACCGTATCGAATGAAGGTCCAGCACGGGAAAGAAAGTGAGATGAATGGACGTGTTGAAAGCTCCACACATCTTCTGTAACGTTGTATCCATGCTGTCTGAATCGTGCACGATTGGTGCACGGGATGTCTGCGAAACGTTATCCTGCTGGCGAATAGGCCCCTCGCGAATGATGCTTTTTGATCGGAAGTGGCAGGAGATAACACGGCGGCAAATGATACATAATATCCCTGCGAGTAAAAACTTTATGGATTTTAGGGTGCACCCTGAGGTAGTCTGTTTTTGATTGATCATGATCAGGTCGGTATGCATGGTAGATGCAGGACGTGCCAGTCTCTTGGCCGACAAGACAGAAGGTCCACGCATGTCGGAACTCTCCGAGTCGGAAATTCATGCGATCCACGTTTCTCAAACACGATTTCAGGTATCTTCCTGCCAGCGTACGTTTGACGGGCCCGAACTGACAATGATTCTAGCCCAGAATTCGCTCGGTTAATTTCGTGAGGATATGAGGGTCCAGACGACCGTCAGAACCACCAAAGGTCAGTTTCACTTTTTGTGACACCACCGTAGCCATTCACCCAACAATCTCCGCCGCGGCTCCCTACGCGGCGGGGACCGATAATTGCTGCCGTGGTGCGACGAACATTGGGCTAGAAGCCCAAAGGTCAAATTTTTTCTTTGCAGCAGGTCAAGTGGACAGAAAATCCGGATTCCGGGCACAACTATAGCCTCATATAAAATACACGAGTCACTGGGACCTGGAACCAGCACGGTCTTCACCGTGAGTATAACCTTCCTTGGCCAAGTCTCAGTAACACGCGTCGTGTGTTTTCGGGGGTCTTGAGCGCCTGAAAAAAAAAAAAAAAAAAAAAAAGGGCCTTCCCTAAGGATCTAGCCCAAAAGGGCTGAACTCAAGATCGCGGCTGGCGTAAATAGGAAGCGGGTTTCGATCCAAGATTGGACCTGAACGACCTGGACATAATATTGGCCTGTCCTTGGAGGTTCCTCGAGGCCAGAGAAATGACTGTGCTTCCAATCATTATTGGGTGAAGAAGCGTTCCTGTGAGCGCTCGGTTTCAATCAATGATGGCCCAAGCGGTGTCATAACCGGACCCACGAGCTCCGCGAATCCAACGGACCAAGGTTCACTCTGCATGTACGATCAGACTTAATTCGTCTGTTGCTTTTCGTCTATCTTGCCATGCTTTTATTTGCTACCGTACGTCAACAAACCTTCCTAGAAAACTCTGGCTCCTAGCCAAGAGTTGGCCCCGTACTTTTGAGGTTTCAGCCCCAACCCGTCCAGTTCGTTATCCGACTGAATTTCTCTGCCGATCATTGACGGCTTCACAGGACGGGATCTACTCCTCCTCCTTCGAGCTCGATACACACACTCCACTCTCATCCAGCGACCCTGGGTGTCCTCCCCCTTTCGTCGACATGCAAGGCTACAACCCAGACCTCCATGGCCAACACCATATTGCCGCACAACCCTCCGCGTCATTCCATGAACACGGTTCCCCTTGTGGTTCAGACGACGAGGCCAGTTACCTGGGGTATTCTGAGCCACACAAAATGGAGCTTGACGTCGATGGTACGCGTTCGAACCGTCTTGGCCATGTCAACTTTTATTCATTTCTTCTCAGACGATTCGACCGCACTGACGTCGCAGACGCTAAACGCCGATGGTACTCCTAAGCGACCCATGAACGCATTCATGATATTCGCTCGCCGACGTCGGCCACAGGTCGCGGCGGAGAACCAATCGATGCGCACCGGGGAAGTGAGCAAGATTCTCAGTCGGGAATGGAACGGGATGGGCCTGGTTAGAACATCACTTTTTACACGTCCATCATCACTCCTCTGACCACCGATGTCGTGATCATCCAGTCCGACAAACAGTTCTACCTCGATCAAGCCAAACTACTCAAAGATAATTTCAATCAGAAGTACCCAGACTATGTATACAAGAGACGCCCGAACAACAGTCGGAAACGTCGCAAGCCCGATCCCGCTCCTGGTCTCCCCGCAGACCAAACATCCAACTCAGACATCGTAGACGACCATTCTGGAAGTGCAGATTATAGTGACGTATCTCCCGTCGACGTAGCCGAAATGGACGACTCCCGCTTTAGTGGGCAGGACGTTCGTTATACAAGTTTGCCCGCGGATCCTTCAGGCGCAACGTACTCAAACACCCAGTCGCGATCATCCAGTTACCAGCCTCCTGATGTCCCATACCGTCCCCTTGGTGACACGCGAGTCTCGTACATGTCTCGTCCGGGTCGTGTCACCCCCGATACCGGCCTTGCGTCGTCTATCTCGTCCGCCTCCCGCGGATCAGATCACGGCGCAAATTATTACCACCCATACTTGTCTGCACAACAACAACACCATGCACAATCATCGTCCTACTTCCCAGAATCAGGTTCTGCTGGGGAAGTGTGGCCCAGTGCGAGGGATGATCAAGGCCGGATGCCATGGTCACAGAACAGCCAAGATCTAGGCGGGGACGACGGGCATCGTGGGTATCCTCAGTCCGTGTCATCGCAAGCCTGGGCCAATACAAGCGCATCGGAGGGAATACCATCATCCAGCTCCTCGGGAACGTCAACAGCGAGCTTCGGTTTCCCAACGCTCAATTCACCATTCTATCCGCCTCAGAGCAGTGCCCAGGAAGGCTTCGCGTCGTCTTCCATTCAGCCTATTTCGGTCCCGTCTCAGCATTATGGTGCTGTTGCGCCGATTCCGATAAACCCGGTTTCAGGGCGATCATATCCATCCCTGCAACAAGCATACGGTTCCGGTTCGTCTTCTACCATTGGTTCATACCCGCCACAGGAGAGGCCCGTTGCCCTGACCCTCCCTTCCGGTCAACCTGTGTCTTACCCTAACGTGCGGTCGACTAGCCCGCCACCCCCCGCTGGATCAGGGGGAGACCCTGCGCAAATGCGATACTGGGCAAGGGAGAGATAGAACGCCTGGAAGCAGGACGGTGTTATCAGGTAGATTTTTGGAACTGGACATTCCTTACTCTGATCCTCGCTGAGCGTATCATGTTTTTGGCTTTCTTTTTTTTCTGCTATCGTTACATTGTCGTCGCATCCTCATCGCTATTGTTTTGCTTGTCTGTCCCGCGAGTGTATTATAACTGCGCCCACGTAGAATCCTGCCGTGATCCGATGTACTGTAGTTGTGCATGCTTCACGGAGTTTTTTGTTTTTTGTGTTCCATCATGAGCCGACTTTCCTAACAAGGCGCCGACGATCGGGCTCTGTACCAGGTTTGAGCGCGAACGACAATCAGGGCTGAGCGGCAGTCATGTAACGTTTCAACATTTGGTGCAGTCCGTCCTCCGTGGTCCGTGGGTAACGACGAGCGGATGCACACCTCCCCCTTCATCGCCCGTGGCTTTTGATGCTCGAGACCCTTCGTTGCTTCTTGCATCTCATCACGAAGATTAAAAAATCGCGGTTGGGTGTAGTAATTCATGATTATGTGAACTGTGCTGCGGCGTCGAGTGGGTGCGTGGGTACACGGCAGTGGGCCCAAAACGCCCCAGGACAAATGTGCCCGACACGAGGTCGGCGGAAGGTCGCATTGCTGTGCTTGAGAGGCACCGGGGCCGTGGCGCAACCAGCACACCCTGTGCACGACGGGACTAATGGAGGTGACGTTCGTGACAAGAAAAACGGCCTCTTCTGTATTTCACGGTAGCCAACCTGTTTGATACGACGTCTGGCAGAGTCCGTGGCTGGAAGACGCGTTGGTTTAGAGGCGAGAATGAAAAGAGGGATTGTCGCACGCACTCGTCGGCACTCGCTCTCACTCTCAGGCCGGGCCACACGTCTCGAGAGCTCAATCAAGAACGATAGGCAAGAACGATAGAGGCCCCGGTATCAGTTGCTGTGCCAGCCTAATCCTTATCGATGCAATTTGAATTGCTCGCGTTCTTTGTCCCCCCCTGCGGTAAAACCGGGCGGGGAACGTGGGCTCGATGGCCGCTGTGCACGTAATGGTGAGCAACACCGTCAACAAGAGCAATAATGGCTCGTACGTCTTTCCCCGGGTGATCCGACGACAACTGGGTGTGGAGTGGACAGCTAAAAATCACGATAGATGACTGTTCCATGCTGTCACCAGATGGCGGCGCCACGATCAAAACCCCCCAGATACTAGGAGGTCCGGGACACGAGGCCAGTATTGCTGCGGTCCTGTACTTTTTCTTTTTTTTTTTTTTCTGTGGTCAGCATTTCTGCACGTGATCGAGGTCGAAAGGTGCGTACTTGAGAGATGGATCAAAGGTTGTTGAGCGGCTGTGTGCCACCGCTCGTACTCTGACGAAGGATCGGGGTGCGTCGCCCTGAGCCACACAACATGAGAGGATGCGGGAAAGTATATGGGCAATGCTATCCACCTTGCAAAGCAGGCGATTCAGAGTACACACCTCCTCGGATCACGATACCGGAAGATCGGTCGCCTCGATGAGTTGAGATGCTGAGATGTTGGAGAGAAGCAAGCCTTGGTGAAGGGGGGGGGGGAAGGGAGACCGTGACCAATACTCTGGTCCGCGGGCATTTCCGTGTCTACGTGTGTCTGAGTCAAGAGATCAAAACACCTGTCGTAGAGGCACCTTCCTGTGCCAGCCGGGCGTCAAGGAAAAAAAAAAAAAAAAAAAAAAGGTCGCAGCGAGGTGTTCGTGTGGAGACAATTGAATCACCGTCCGCAACTTACGGCTTCTCTTGAGCGACAAGAGAAAAAACGAGTTGATTTTCCAGTGCCGTTTTCTGAGCTTGAACCCAATCCGTGAAATGGGCGGTCCAAGTGTCCCGAAAATTTCTATTTGTAAAATGCTCAAGGTACATGTGACACGTACCGCGCGGTCGGTCTGAGAGTTGGAAGTAGTGTGGCAAGTATCTCCCCTGCAGCTGGAACAAGGTTTGAAAGCTTGGGGGGAACAAATAAACGGGCACACCTTATACCCGACTCCGATTGTGTCAGTGAGGGGATAAGTAATTCAATCGCTACAGGCACAACTGACTGCGTGTAAGTCATCAATGTAAGGTGGTTGCCGAAACTGTCCCATCCGGTCGGTGGGGTTGGGGAGAAGTAGGCGCCAGCGAGAAGCGGACCTCACGCCGATGGGTAGTTGCCTTCTTTGACCACAAGGCGAAGAAAATTCATGGTTTCGAAACTATTTACCAGAGCTGTCCGAACCAGTCAACTGCAGAATCAAAGTGGCACGAAGAACATTCACGACGCAGTTTCATGATGTATTAGTGATTGTAGTCCTCTCTAAGACTGAGGACAACATTACGACGGGGACAAAGCTATGTTTTGTGTGTAGAGGGATGACTGCACTGGACAAGACTACGAAAGCGCAGAATGAATCTACATGGGATTAGGTCAGAGATTCTTGGGCATGTAAAGGACATGGCACTGACATTATGAGCCATAGTGGAGCGTTAGGCCTTTAGGTCCGAGTTGACACGGCCACCTGACTGCAAACCCCCCGAACTAGTTATGCGGGTACTAGAAGGTCTCCCCATATCCTGGCTGCAAATACCCCGGCCGCAAACACACCCACTGCCGAGAATATATTGATGTTGCCCGCAAACTTCTCTGGTGCGAACACTTCGTCCCGGATGAACCGGGAGAACGCGGACTCGTTGGGATCATGGAGAGCGCGTCGTGGCGGAGGTACGCCAAACATGGCTGCGTTTTGAGGAGGTGCGCGACGTGCCATTGAATGATACAATAACGGTCCAAGCTTGCTTGTGTTTGAACTGAAGTGCGGGCGTGTGACCGGTCAGCTTTGAATTTAGCTGTCAATAAAATTCACTGTGGCGGCAAAACAATCTACACCGGCATTCGCCGAGTGTGGAGGTCGCGGGACTTTCTGACCAAAGTTGCACCTCGTCGGCTATCCAGCAACCCCCAGGTCGTGGATTTCAGTTCATGGTTCCTCAGAGATAAAGGTAACGATAAGATTGTTTGCAAAGTTGCTCCGTGTGGTGACGAACAGATCCTATGATAGTATAATAGGTGATCCGGGATTAAGCTCCTGTTTGCTCTCCACTCTCCTAGAGGTAACGTCCATTTCCTAGTCTTGGGTAATCATGGAATTAAGCCTGATAGCTTGCATGTGAATCGATCAATTGACTCTTTATGACCCCGCTGCGCATTGCGTCATCGAGAGAGAGGAGTTGTCAGACCCTCTTCCAACTCTCGACATTCGTTGAACCACTATGTTCGTTGCTCCACTGCTAACGCTCGCAGCCTTAACCTTCATTCCCGTCGTACTCGCAGAGGGTTATCTCAATGGTCTTCTGCAGGCTCTGAATGCAAGTTGTCTCGATCAACTTGCCAACGTCACCGCGTCCTTGAACGGTACTGCTACTGGTCAACATGTACTCACTCAACTATCTCAAGGAAACAAGACCATCTTTGCTCCCACAGACAACGCTTGTGTGTCGCTGTTGAAGAACCAGTTATTTTTCTTACAATATCTCCAGTGTCCGGCGTACACCCTTCCATCATTAACAACGAGACTTCCTTGGCAGACATTGTATCGTATCACATCGTCTCGGGTAACTTCGTCAATCAGACAAAGACGTATCCCAATGTGACAATCGGACGTACTTTACTCAACGATTCAACCCTTGTCACGCTCGAAGGAAACCAGTCTCAAGTTCTTGTCTGGTCCAAGTTCGATAATGGGTCACTTTTTGTGATCAACCAAGGGTGATCCTTGCTGCCTTTTCTTTGTTCTCTCTAATGTCCCTCATTTCAGGTCAAATATCACGGTTGTGAACACGACAAGTTACAACGACACTGCCATTTTAGCAATTGACTCTGTGCTGACTCCCCCGCCCAATATCTACACCGTTCTGAACAATGCGTCGTATAATCTTACATCTGTCGCGGCTATTCTAAACTCTACGCCTCTCCTGAATGGTCCCTCGCTCCTCCATGCATTAAGCTCGGCTCACGGTATCACTGTGTTTGCGCCAAGCAATGCAGGTGTACAAGCAGCGCAGAGTTCCCTTGCCAGTCTTTGCAAGAACACAACAGCATTTCTCAACGTTTTCTCCAATCACGTTTGTCGTTGTCTTTCGTGTTGTCAATTGATGGTCAAGTAGTTATTTCAAATAGATCATCAACGGAACATCTGTTTACTCGACCGAAATATCTACCGGAACCACTCTGACATCAGCAGGCGGTCAGGATTACGCTTTCGTCGCCAATTCTACAGGTCTTTTTGTTTCCGTTGGAGGATCCAATAAAGTCCAGATCGTGGGCACGGATGTGTTGACATCGAACGGGGTCATTCACATCGTCGATGGTGTCATGCTTGATACGAACTCAAATGCTGCAGCCGCCAGCTCTGCGTTAGTCATCCTGTTTATATTGACCTTTGTTATAGCGTGTTCATCACATGGCAACAGTTTTGCTTCTGCGACGTCTGCCGCAGCTTCTACTACGCAGTCTGGCACAGTCACTTCTCCGTCGCCCCCGCCGGATGGGGGAGCGATGAAGTGTGGAGCTAGCAATTGGAAGCTGGGAGTGTTGGCAGGCATGGTTGTCGGGTTTGGGCGATTCGTTTGATGTGATGTTTCGCTACTTTCTCGTCCCATCTTTACATCGTTTAATTTTTGTCTTGCTGTATCGATGGCGATTTGCTTGGTTCGCCGTCACCTATAGTGTATTTTTGATTCTGCACAGCTGCATGCCTCAAGTCTCCTGACAATCATTTATTTAGTACAGCCAAGCTTTTGGGAATCCATATCTGATAAGATCTCGGTGCATATGAGATCAGCAAGCTGTGTCACCAGCGATTGCAACAATTGCAGCAGCAGGTCTTCTTTGTCCCACTCCACTCGTTCCGCAAACTGGCCATTTGGACACAACTACTCGCACCTTGACGACCTTGAGACATTACTTCATCTGAGAAATCCGTATCTACCCAGGATAACATCGAACAGACTTACCAGTGACATTCTATAACGACATCTAAGACATGAAACATCTATCACTGAAAGACGCACTCTTACCCCAGCCACCCAGCTTTGTAAAAAAGCAACTATACGAAGTACACGAGGTACTCGGAACTGGAACGTTCGGAAAAGTCATGGTACGTTGGTGCAATGCCACCCATGCACGTCGTTGGCGCTGGCCGCCGGGGTCGTGCGCCGGGGTCGTGGGCGGCAGATTCTGCCTCTATCGAAGCCTGTTAATTGACTTTTTTTTTTTTTTTTTTTTTTTTTTTTTTTCTGTTTTCTCGTCTTTAATAGAAAGCAACCTGGCATGTCCCAGCCGACCAGATCGACATAGCCCGGCAGGGTGCATCTGCAAACCCGAGTCCGATCGAAGCTCCCCCTGGTCACTCGACGATACCCCTGTTTAGTGCGGCCTTGCATCGTTCCTCCGGCTTCTCCTCACCGAACTTGCGCGCCGTGACCACGAAGGAAGTCGCTCTCAAGGTGATTCCGAAGAAGAAGGTCAAGGGGAACGAAGAAGCCGTGTGGAGTGAGATGGAAGTCTTGAAAGGTCTTGATCACCCGAACATCGTTCGTCTTCCCCGTCTCTCTCTGTTCCTCGCTTAGAGACGGGCCGACTGATCGCCACGCCACGCCCCGCCCTTTTTTTTTTTTTTTATAGGTGAAATTCTACGATTGGTTCGAGTCGAGGAGTAAATATTACCTCTCTTTCGACCTTGCCACCGGTGGCGAGCTCTTTGAACGGATATTGCAGAGGGGTAAATTTACAGAGAAAGATGCTGTTTCCGTCATTCGGTTTGTTATCTCGGTTCAGATGTAACGTCACGGTCTCATTCCACAACTTGAACTGTGACTATATAGATCCGTATTGTCAGGGGTGGAGTACCTCCACGATCACGATATCGTCCACCGCGACCTCAAGTAGGCCATATTCACTCTCCTGCTCAGTTACGTTCCATGACGTGCAATCGTAGACCCGAAAACATTCTCTACCGAACAAGAGACCCGAACAGCGACATCGTCATTGCCGATTTTGGAATGTATGTCTATATATCTCCTTTTTCTGCGAGAGAACGAGAGTCATAAAGGGATAAATGCAGCGCCAAACATCTGCATTCTCCAGAAGAACAGCTGCACTCCCTGGCGGGCAGCTTCGGCTACGTTGCACCCGAAGTTCTGAACAAGGTTGGGCACAGCAAGGCAGTTGACGTATGGTCGACGGGGTACGTGTCACATTATTGACCACGCAAGTACCGCTACTGACTGCATCCCCGGTATCACGCAGAGTCATCACATACGTCTTGTTATGCGGGTATTCGCCGTTCAGAGCGGAAGACACGAAAGAAATGATTCGGGAAACCACGGAGGCGAGGATCGAGTTCCATGAGCGGTATTGGAGCAAGATTTCCGATGAAGGTGCAGTCTCGGCGGACGCTCGCCCCCCCTTACCCGAATGGTCCCTCGTTACTGACAAGCGTGCAGCCAAAATCTTTATCAAACTTTTACTCAACCCGGATCCAGCGCAACGTCCGACGGGATCTGAAGCCCATAATAATCACGTAAGCCGTCGTCTTTGCTCACCCACTCGGCGTGGCTTCAACTCATGGCAATGGGGACGTTCAGTGGCTGACAGCATACGATGCATCGACGGAGCACGACGTCGCTTTTGGCTTGCGCGAACATTTTGATCCTAAAAAGCGGTGGCGCTCCGCCATCGTTTCTGCACTTGCGGTGCACCGCTTTGGCAAGCACTCTAGAGCATCGAGTGCATCGAGCTCTGGTAGTGGAGGATGGGGAAGGGATCACACCCAATCCGAAGCTGAAGGTGTCAGCAGCGGCGCTCCCTCTCATGATGGGAGTCCAAGCGACGTTTCAGAGTCGTTCACGAAACTGAGTCTCGGAAGCTCGGACCCAGGGGCCAATCTCAACGTCCAGGTCACTATACCTGAAAAAGGCGACACAGAGGGAAAGGGTAACGTGGTGGGTTCTTCTTCCGCTGACGATTCCCTGACTGGGGCCAGTGAGGTCGGCTTGAAGGACGAAGCTGACGGTGGCACGTCGTTGAGCGCGGAAGCTTCGAGTCAGGCGGGACCGAGCTTGGACCAGTTGGCAGGATCGGAGGCGAAGCGGACAGGATCGGTTCTGAACAAGGATTCGTTGTTCGATCGTGTGGAAACCCCCCACTCCCGAACCAGCGAGGAATCAGAACTGAGGATGCCAGGCACTTTTCGCTTGTCGAACGTAGAGAAGGGTAGGAGTCGGTGGTCCGGAAGCCCGAGAAAGTGGTCCGAGACGTTCAGAAAGTTTGGGTTATTCAGTTGAGTTTCGAACCTGTACTGTACTGTATGCTGTTGTCTTCGACTATTTAATGAGCTGGATATCTATGAGGTCGCTTCCACGCCTTCTGTACGGGTGTTACTGCTCCGTTCGACTCCGGTACATACATTCTCGAGGGCAGATTGAGATCTGATATAGTACGTTGAACGTGGATAGGATCAAGAGGCTACTACACCAAGTCGAGTACATCAGCCCTGAAAGAAAATTGCGAGCCACAGGGTCGTGAACGGCGCGAGCCGTACATTCAGCGGAGAGTCAACACATTATTCATGAAAGGGGGGGGGGGGTGCTCTGCAACAGCTTCCGATCCCAGCGGGCGACTGATCCGGGTCAAGTCCGACGCGACTGGACTTCCAAAGTCTGAATGACCCAAACCCAATCGGACTCGGATCGTGGTTGGTATTAGTACGTTCGTGATGGGCAAGGCGGTGTCTTACTTACTTGACCGTATCTTCGTTCTTGTTGCCGAGTTCGACTCGAATGGCAAACCCACGGCGGATCCTGGTCATCGGAGGGGGTCCTTGTGGTCTTGTGACCCTACGGAACCTCCTCGAACGTGGCAAGTTTGACGACGTGCAACTGGTGGAACGGCGAGACAACATCGGAGGGGTATGGTGAGTGGACCCCAGTGCCGTAGCGCCGCAATCTCTGATCAGTGACTCGACTGATCTCAACGTCGACATTCATTCATTCATTCATTCAAAAAAAAAAAAAAAAAAAAAAAAAAAAAAAAAAAAAAAAAAAGGTATCAGCCCCCGGCAAATTCGCAGAGAAAGGAAAAGGTTCAGAACGAACAAGCGAGACGGCATCACGACGATCAATCTCACGAACGTTGGCCTTCGCCGGCGTACCCCGCTTTGATCGGAAACGTGATCCCTGAGTTTCTCTCCTTCTCTGGGAATCCGTTCCCTGTGCCAAGACAGGACCAGCCTCCATTCCCTACGCTCCTTGAGACCTATGAATATCTCGCCGCGTTTGCGCGCCCTCTGCTTGAAAGCGGAAAGATCAGGCTCCGTCACGAGGTTGTTGATGTTGCAGAAATCCAGGCTGAAGAGGGTGGAGGCTGGCGGGTTATGATGACCGATTGGAGCAATGCTGGGAAAGTTGGCGTCAGGAGGGAGGAGCGATGGGACGCAGTCGTCATCACGACGGTGTGGTACGACAACGCGTATTATCCAGACGTCGAGGGTCTCGACGATGTCAGGCAAACGGGCAGAGTTCGACACGCAAAGACATGGAGGGGTCCGAGTGGCTACGAGGACAAGGTATGGTCTAGTGCGCGACCCGCGTCTCGTTCGACGGACGCGCGCGTTGATCCCTTCTTCGCTTTGGCAGCGCGTCGTCGTCGTGGGCAACGCCAATTCAGCCAACGAAATGGCAGCTCAACTCGCACCGGTCGCGCAGGTTCCCGTTTATCGTTCAGCACGCCGTGCATCTATATTCCCGTTCCTCCCCGACGACCGTATCCTCGATGTCGGCCCTGTCTTGCGGTATAGCCAACATGCGAACGAGAGCATCGTCGTTCATCTGCAAGACAGGACCATTGACGACGTTGACTACGTCTTGTTTGGAACTGGGTACTACCCAGAGGTGCCCTACCTCCGGGTACTGGAACCCGCTACGGCAGCCTGCCCTGCCTCGAACTCGGAGAGACCAACCCACGCGCCACGTTCGCTAGTTCCTCTCACCGATCGGTCAAGCGTCCGGCCCGCGCGCGTCCCTTTGCTCTACCGACACATCCTGTATGCCCATAACACCTCTCTGGCGTTCATCGGCGCCTTGGTGTCCTTCATACCCTTCGCGATGGCAGATCTCACGAGCACATGGCTCGCCTCGGTTTGGTCCTCTCCAACCGGGGGGATCGAGATACCGCGTACGATCGCGGAGAGACTGGCGGACGAACAGGCCCGACTGCAAACGCTCCACCAACTCCGATCGCAAACGGACAACCCGTCCGACCTCGTCTCCTTTCATTTTCTCGGGCACCGTGAACTGCCGTATGCCAAGGAGGTACGGGCGGAGATCACGCAGGCGGTACCGGCGCTCGGGGACGTCCTCGCTCGGTGGGACGACGAGCAAGACATGCGGCGGTTTGCGATGTATGGGACCAAGTTGGACAGTCTGTATGTCCTCGGTGGTGGCGAAAAGCGATGATGTGGGTTGGGACGCCATCGTATTTTTTTTTTTCAATCGCACGCCCTTGTAAAATATTTGCACGCATGGACGTGCGCAAAACAATTTCATCCGTGTAGGGAGAGAAATGTGTCTCGTTAGGGGTTACTGGTCCAGGTGGCACACGTGGCAATGTGCTCGAACAAGACATCCTTACTCCAGAGCCCAGCGAAATTCGTTGAAGGGCCGTTGGCGTAAGGGACACCGAGGTCTCGTTGAAACGTCCACTGTTGTCCTCCGTGGTGCTGGACACTTTTTAACAGGTTGGTGGTCGAATTTTTCTCGTCTTATCCGATCGTAGACCCTCGTCAAGTCGGTCATCTCATTTGACAATTCAAGGCACGGCCAGTATGACCAAATGTCGACGAAAATCGTCCGACACATGCAATGCATACAACGTAGACGCGTGATCAATATCAACTAGACGACGAGTCATTTTGATTAGAGAGAGGGGGGAGCTCCCATCTTTTTTCTTCTCGAAAAATTAGAGGTGAACGAAACAAGAAAAGGGTTGGGGCCTCAAAAAAAAAAAAAAAAGAAAGAAAAAAAAAAGCTAGCTTTATCGTATGTACAAGTTTATCTAAGGTATGGTATCATGGGTTTGGAGAGGGTCCAGTGAAATGCATGGGGAAGAAAGGGGGTACTCTGGTTGGGATGCACAGGCGCAAAACAGAAAACAGAAAACAGAAAGAAAAAGTGATGATACAAGAATGAGAGGCAAGAACGAAAGAAAGAAAAGACGTCACCAGCAACCAAAAACAAAAAGAAAGAGAGGAGGAAGAGAGAGCGAAAATGTCCTTTTTTCAGGAAGGGTATGGAGGACAAGACCAGACAGAGACAACGCAACGTCCGAATCGTACAGGAAAGGCATGCTCGCAAAACAAGACAAACATAAACATACACGCTTGGAGGCATGAACGAGATCGTGGCACGTCATATCTTTGGCAGTGATATCGTAGCAGTCTGCACGATCGACACGCCGTTGGGAGGTCGCGCTTGCGTCGTCCTCTTTAGTTGTTGTTCCATTTTAACCCGCTGTTTTCGGAGGTCGTCGTCCCTGAGCTTCACGTTTGCGGCGAGTACAAGCAACTCCATCGCTGAAGGTAGACATGCCGGAGGCGGGCGAACGAGGTGTGCCAAAGCAGCTTCTTCCGTACTCGCTTGCAATAAAAGATGACGTACGCAGTTGACCACGACCAGACCAACACGGAACAAGTACGGTATCCCTACGAGGCTCGACCGTCGGTCTTGGACGGACACTTCAGTAGAGCAACGCAACTCACCATCGTACAGAAATATATCCCACACTCGGTGCAAGTGATCCGCGGAAAGGCTTCCGACGAACATCGTCGAAAACCTGAATCATTATGAGAAACGGCAGCTCGACACCTTTTAGATGCAAAGTTCACTCACCACGGTCGCGTAATGCTCGCAGGGGCTATCGACAACTGCACATACAGTTTCTTCGTGAGCACGGGATCAATGGCTTCGAGCGCTTTGCTAAATAGAGCCGCATCGATCTCGATCTGAACGGTGTTCGTCGAGAAGTAAGTACGCAAATGCGCATCCATCATGGAAGTAAAGATCCAGAAGGCGTCCTCCTCAGGAGCGAGCAGTAACAATTGGCCAGCAATAGACGTCAGCCCTAGAAATTCAAGTAAGGTGAGCCCTGCTGTGTCGAAACACATGAACATGGATGAAAACATTACCACTGCTATATTGGATGTCAGGCACCATGCTAAGATATGCTTGGAGAAGCGAGACAATAGGTCCGCGCGGTATATGAAGCTGAGGCTGGTCAGGGAAACCCTTCGCCGCATCTTTCTCGATGTCTCCAAACGCCGGAACCGGCGGTCTCTTTCCCAACTTGGCATACACCCCAGGCAACGCCCGCGCCTTGCTGTCCGTGAGATGACACCAAACGAGGTAACGAACCGAAGAAGGCACCCCTTCTTGTAGCAATTTTCTGACTTTTTTGTTCCTGCGGGCTTGCGACGGAGGCACGATGGGGAACAACGACATCCATTTCAATTCGCGTTGCCGATGCGCATCAATAGATTCGGTAGATTCCGTGGGAGCAGTAGGCACCAACGGCGACCTCGGCGCACTGGAGTGCATCGATGTCGCGTCGCCCAGGATAGGAGACGCCTCGGGCTTGGTTATGTCAACCTCACGACTGGTCAACGTCGATTCCTGACTCGCCCGACCCGCCACCTGAGGCATAGAAGGCTTGACGAGCTCAAAGTCCATGTCTTGTACTTGAACCGTCTCGTTTTCTCCACTTCCCGGGAACGATACCACGCTGACAGCATCGTCCACCTTGGATCGTACACTTGCCTTCATTCGAAGCGCTGGGAGACTGAGTTTGGTCTTGAGGGTGGGCTCTTGCGCGAGTGGTGAAGCACGTGCGCTTTGTGAGACCACCTCGAGGATCGGAGGAGGCGAGGCCAACGAACGCGAGTCACTCGAGTCAGAGCTTTGTCGTGGCGGTCCCTCGACCGAGCCGTTCCGAGGAGGCACGTCCAACGATCCCTGCCGCCCTGGCATCAACGAGTGTGGTGACGTTGCGCTACGAGGGCCCGACGAAGACATCGACGTTCTGCTGGGTCTCGATAGAGGTGACACGTCTTTCTCCTTGTCCGGGGTGTTCGCAAAGGGAGAGCTCACAACCGGGCTGAACAGTGATCCATTCGTGTTTGCGACCTGCGTCGTATCGACATACAGCGGGGAGCGCGTAAGAAGTTCTTGTGTGAACGGACTCGGCAGTGCTTTAGTTTGGGTGCTCAGATTAGCCGATTGTACGACAGGAGAGACAAGATTGCCGTCCGGCTCGCGGTCCTTGTTGCTGCTATGCAGAATAAGCGGAGACGGAGCGTGTCGAGGCATCAACGCAGGTGGGAGAGATGCTTTGCGTGCTGGGGCAGTGACGCTAGCAACACCCTGCACTTTCATCACTGGCTCTTCCCGACTGAACAAACCAATTTGTCATGAGTATTTACGCAACCTACGATGGGCTTGGACTGACCTTCTCTCTTGCGGCGTAGGAGGAGGGACATGGGCGCCAAACGAAGAGAACGACCTCGACCGCGGACGAGCAGCGCCAACCTGGGGTACGAAGCCTTCTCTCGAGATCGGCAAAGGCGGCGACGACGGACCCGCATCGATTTCTTGTGGATCATCTGCGCTCGCAACAACCGTCATTGACCGTATCGGTAGTCGCAGCGTAGTCGAGTCCCCAGCACCTGGACCACCCTCTCTCGGAGGCACGCCATTACCCCCACCTCTACGCACAGGCGCAGAAACAGTCGCTGCTCTCATAGGTGTCATGTTTGCCGGATGGTAAAGTATCCCGCTGACGCCTCCCATTTTCGTTTGTGGTCTTGCGGGTTGGGTAGGCAGCGGGGGAAACGGGTCCAGCGAAAACAGGATCTGTACGGGGCCCATGCTCACGCTCAAGTCGGGCTGGCATCGTGCGAACAGCGTCATCGGTGGTCTCCTTGCCATGCCTTGGGATGCGGCAATCGACACGCTGCGAAGTTGATGAAGGATGTGTGTCGAATAATACGTCGTGCCGGGCGGCGTGGGCTGAGGGTGCGCCATGTTCCCCGTACCAGGTCCTGGAGACAACAGGCAGGTAGACGTTTGAGAGGTCGCTCGTCCGTACATGGGCCCTTGTGATTGATGGACTGCTTTGGGCGCGTTTGGGTGCGGAAGGAACATGGACGTCCGGGCAAAGGGATGATGTAACTGGCTGGGCGGGGGACGGGGCCTTAAAAAAGGGCTCTTCTCTGCATTTTCTGGTTGAACTGCTGCAGGCACAGTTTGTGCGGAGTTCGTGGCGACCGCCGTCTGAGTCACGCTGGAGGTCTGCACAGACGGTGTTGGCAGGGGAGATGCTACCTCTGTTGTCGAAGCGGAATTGTTGACAGTAATATTGATGCCGGTTATGTCTTCCCCTTCGTCGTCCACGACGATCGCACGTACCCCTGCTTCCTCTCGCAATAAAGAATCGGGGACAGGCGCAGGTACAGGAAGAGATGGCGCATTGCCAGACGACGGTGCACGTTCAGCCTCCATCTTCGCCCTCAACGTTGAGGCCATTCCTCCACCATCAATCGGCGACTTGGGCTGTCCCTCAACAGACGACATCATCGACTTGCCTGATTTGTTGCTATACCTCCGCCCGTGATCTTGATCTGATCCATCTTCAAAGTCCGTGAACCTCGACGAATGCGGTGATCCAAACGTCGTATGCAACAGCGGCGAGAGCGCCGTGTGCGCATTCAGAGACGTAAGTTGTCTTCCCACATCGACTTCCTGGCCTTGCGAAGCGTCTTCCTCCGCCACCTCCTCCACCTTGATGTTCAATGCAACCTCCCCGGTATCTTCCTCCGTGGACCCATGCTCTACTTGCAACTCTCTCTCCCCGTGATCGTCACCACCTTGCATATACCCATCATGAACGATCCTCAGCCGCGATTCCGTCCGCACAGGAACGTGCACCGGGACAGCCGGGAACTGGGCAGTCAGCGGTAACATGTGTGTCATGTGAGTCGACTCATCCGACGCCGTCCGTGTCAACGAAGGTCTCGAGAACGGCATCGAGCCAGATAATATGGAGCTCGACGTACTCTCGAGGCTGGGCCTCGGATAACCACTGGTCCGATCGCTGCCGATGCTCGGTCGAGGTGCATCCAGGCTCGGCCGATCAGGTGGAACCGGCACGGGAGGTACGTTCGCGCGTGCTTTCGACGATGCCTTGGAGGTGCCAGAAGCTTTGGACAAGTTCGAGGCGCGCTTCGAGGCAACGGAAAACCGCTTGGATGCGAGAGAGTGACGCGAGTACCGATAGTCGTCGTAGATGTCGTCCCAGTAAGCGCCGTCGTCTTCGTCTTCGTCTTCCTCCTCACTTCCGCCTCCGCCTTCTTCTCCGGTTCGACGATGTCCATTCGGGTTTTGAACGGTGATAGGTGATATTGGCGTATAGCGCGTCCACGCCATGGCCGTCGTACTGCCGTTCTCACCAGAGGCGTTCTCGTTAGCATCCCGCCCTACATTGTCCGCACCTGACTCGCGGTCATTTCCACCCCCCGTCTTCCTCGCCCGTTCCACACCATCCTCATAGACCTCACCTTCATCATCCTCACCACCCAATGCACCCATCAACGACAACCCGATCCCTACTTCCCCATCAGAATGTGCATCCACCTCTTCCTCCCTCTCCCCCCCACTTACCCTCGCCCCTCTCTCATCCAAGCCAAGCACACGCTCCTCCTCATCCTCCGAATGACCCCCATACCCCATCTCATCCCCATCTGCCGAATCCGCCGAATCGTCCAACCGTCGACGGAACGCATCAAGCGTGGACAAACGCGTCGTATTCCCTTCCTCCACCTCGTCCCATGCTCTGTCCCCATGCCCGTCCCCGGTCCCATCTCCATCGCGCTGCCCATTTCGGTCATCTGCTGCAAACGACGTCGACGACGTCGATGAAGGTAAAGAGGGCGGGGGTGCCGCTAATGGGGGCGTTTGCCGACTCGCAGCGATTCCCATCGTGGAGGGAGCACTGGGCGTAGGAAGCGCCGCCATAGGGAACGCAGGCGAAGGCAACGATGCCGCCGGCAGAGGCGGTAGCGGAAAACTCGGGGGCGGTGAAAGAGGCCCATTGTGGGGTTGACCTACACCGTAAGGGGACGAAGACGCAGGTGGCGTGCGCACGGTGGGTGGTGTAGGTACATTGTTATCGTCTGAGTTGGGACCCACGTGTGGATTTGCCAGGGAGGAGGACGAGGTTGAGCCGTACGGGCTCGTAAAAGACGAATGTGGATTCGGGCTATTAGGGCCCGATCCAGACGAGAACATGTATTGGGACTGAGCATCAGGGCTGTGCGCGAACGCTGGCGAACGAAAACCAGGCGACAAAGGACCTAAGCACGCGAAGGCGCGCAAGGCAACTTGAGCGACGACAGAAGATTACGAGATGAAATAAAGGACGGACCTGGGAGACCAGGGGAGCGTTGTCCAGGCGCCAACGAACTTGGTAAACCGGGTGACAGCGACCCAGGTAAGCCGAGAGACGAAGAAGTGGGGGGCCTCGGCGAATAAGGCGACCGAGGTTTTCCAGGGGACAGCGGGCTGGGCAATGCAGGAGATACGGATGTAGACCGCGGGTTTTCCCCGGACATTGTGGGAGGCACCGGAAGTGGTGACGATGGAGGAAGACCAGGCGATGGCGTCAGTTTGGGTGACTTGCTCACTCTCAGGGGCGCAACCACGGGGGAAGCCGCGCCATTTCTTTTACCACCTATCTCCAAAGGTGGCGGTGCGAGTATAAAGCCAGTTTGCGTCTCTGCACGTGTGCCCAATTTGCTCAAGTCGAATTGCCTAGCCTCCAGCTCTGATATTGACCCGACGGACCCAAACGATCCAGTGACGGAATCGGGACCGTAGGTCGAAGTTGATGCAAAGGATGTACCCGATGTCGAGGTAGATGCTGATACTGAAGGCGGGTTTGATACCGAAGCCGAAAGCATCGTATTCGATGTCGACGCCGAGCCTGAAGGAGTCGAGAGAATTGCGTTGGACATCGGACCTAATACGGGCGTTGGTCTGTGTGGATCCGAGGTACCGGTACCATTCGCTTGATCAATACTGGCGTGCTCAGGCTCCCCAGATACGTCCTTCTCGGTCCCACCTGAATGGACGGAGTATATTGACCCTTTTCTGGATCTCGTCCTCTCAGAAGCAGTTTCTGCAGTTGAGTAACCCGACGTAGCAGTCGACGCTTCCGAATAGACTGATGCCGACCCTACCGAAAAAACGGAAGCACCCGAAATTGAAGTAACCATCTGTGGGGGTTTGGCATGACCGGATTTAGTGCTGGAGGCGCCAACATCTTGGGTGGTGGACGTCTGCGAGGTGCCGATCACAGTGGTTCCACGAGAGTCAGGAGTTGCGGTTGCGGACTGGTCCTCCGAATAGCGGGAATGGGAGGTTGAATAAGACTGCATGTGTGCATGGGACTTGGAACAAGAGGGTGAGGGCGTCTGCTTTGCCCTAGATCCTGGCCTCGAATTAGATGGAGATTCTGGGGTATGCCGTGACCTCTCTCCAGGGAGTTGCGCTCTTGAACCGCCTCCCTCGACCAAGGAGATAGATGTCCTACTCTCGGGCACGCTGGCGCCGACGGTAACGCTGCCTCTCTTTGCCATGACGGGTTTCTTCAATTTGCCATGGAACCGTACATCTTTCCCAGAAAATCGGCCAACAACGCCTTCGCAATGGCCCTAATTTCAAACGCAGTGCATCAGCGCTGATCGAAGGTGAAATCGAAAGTAGCAGTGGTGACGCGTATCAGAAGCAGAGCAAGCCACCAGTCCTAGTGGATAGAATGTAAAACAGACAACTCACAAGATAAATCGCGGGCTCAGGTAACTGCATCAATACCGTGATCTCGTCGTCCTGCAAAAATAATGTCGTGTCAGAACCACGTGAGCGAATTTCAATGTCATGCACTCTTCAGCAGAGTTGTCCAACCTAGCAGGGAATACTTTCCCAATATCCTCGCTTCGCGTGCCCAACCCCAACACGCTCGAAGCTCTGCAAAAACTGCGGAATCATAGACGAACTGCCTTCCATCAGGCACACGACCTAAACCATCCCACCAACATAATTACCATCCCATGATCCATGCCAAATTTAGAGATGCAGAGTTTCCCAATACTCCCAGCCCGTACGAGAGCTGTCAGCAGTAAGACGCCAAGACGTCTCGGATCGCCAACACCGTCTTCATCCATCAGTTCAAAACGAGGACCAGGAGACCATCCTTTGGCTGGACACCCACTGCTCGGAATAGAACCTGGAGTGAACTGGACTTGCCTTCAAAAACATCAAGTCTTCCCCCATCTCTTGGGCGATACAATCCACGATCGCGGTACACCTGCCGATGCCACCCTTGGCTGCGAACCGAGTCCACCGCGCGAGCTCGTGAGCGTCCATACCAGAATGGTGAGAACTCGTGCGTGATGGACAAAGTGGAGGATGGAGAGAAGGAAATAGTGGCAGATTTGTAACGAGTGAACGTAGAAAGCCTTGTGAAGGTGCCTTGACGGTCGACGAAACCAAGGTACAGCAAGGGGAGGTTCGAGAGGCTGCGTGACGATGGTGAACGGAAGCAGGATGCTTGGGACGTGACGACGAGATAGAGCCCAAAGCGACGAGTGACGGGTTCTACACCACGCGTGCGCGATGGCTGAAGGAATCAGTGGAGGGCGATAATGAATGAGAGGAAGAATGGGGAATGAAGAGTTGACAGAGCGTGCGCGACGCGCAATGCTGTTCGTTGCAAGCGTGCACTCCCTTGCACAGTGGTGACTGAGAGATGAAAACGCCGTCTCTCGCTGAAAATACCGGGTATCACAGGCCCAGAAAAAAAAAAGAAGCGAGAGGCATGGCCAGACCCCTTGAAGGGTCGATTCAGAGGTAAATAGAAGAAGTACTCACCTCGGAAGTGATACCGTGTCAAAACTTTGATTGATGAGCCGAAGGATTATTGAAGCTCTGACAGAACCGACCAAATATTGAACTGAACTGAACAAGGGCAGAACAGAATCCGTTCAAACGACTGACAGCGACTCCAAAGGCAAGTGGCACCGCTAACCAGCTTGGCGAGGCACACTCTGTATTTGCCGCCTCGGCATCCCTGCGAGCCACGTGCCACGTTTAAATTATCCAAACTTGCTGGTTGTACTTACTGACCACCGTGAAGCTCGTTCCCGAGCACCGTACCGAGCCTCAGCGATCGACATGAAACCCTGGCTCGCGTTTCACCTCCCAATTCTGGCGAATGCGGGGGATCACCACTTGGCATCTTATTGCGACGCATACGTGCGTTTGTGCCTGGTCCAAAGTGCAACTCGTAACGCGTAAATTTTCGAGAGCAACAGTTGGGCGCCTGCGGATCTCATTTCCTGCCAAAAATTCCTGTCGATAATACGTATTTATATCTCCATGGCTTCATTCTGGCGGTCCCAATCGTATGCATTACGGCTGATTACGCTGCAAGTCGTTGACTCTGAACAGATGAGATTAGACTGCCCTAGGACGTTCTCAGTTACGCAGTGGTCGAGATAGCCGTGATCGAGATGTTGACTGGCCTTTCGCGGTGGCACACTAAACCAGCTCGTGCCAACATGCAATGTAAATATTGTAAGATCCATATATATAATACACTGGATCGCTTGTAATCGCTATATCCTTGACCATGATCAACGTCGTCACGCATGCAAAACGAGAGAGAAATGACAAACGAAGAGTGAGAGTGAAGAAACTTGTATCATGACAGTCAGAAGGGTAAAAAAAAAAAAAAAAGTCAGACAGGAAAAAGAAGAATGATTAGAGGTATGCGATGAAAAGCGCAAGAGATGAAAAGAAAAAGATTTATGAAAATCACTTGCTTGGATCCCTTTGACGTCTGTCCCAATCCTCCACCATTACGGTCCCGAATTCGCGCCTTCCCCACTCCCCCGCCTCGTCGGCTCCTCCTCATAAGGATACGTATGCCCGACCCGACCCCTACGAAGATTCCATCTAAACATATAATCATCAAACGCGCTGTCCTCATCGATAGGAATTCGATTCGTCACACTCATGGGTCGAGGTTGCGACATAGACACCGAAGAAGATGACGACGACGACGAGCGCGACGCATCCGCATTGAACAGCGCATCATACATGCGCGAATTCCTCCAGTCCCTCGAAGACTCTGTCGAATTCGAAATCACCACCGTCGCTGGGTGGACGTGTCCGTGCGCATCGAAACTCGACTGTTGTTGTGGGGGTGGCGGCGCGGGCGGCGCGGGACCACCTGAACCAGTGAACGTGCCAGAAGACGGAGGCACAAACGGGTATATAGACTCTCTCCGCTGCATCATCGGTGCGTCAAGGAACAACGACCCAGACCCAGACCCGGATCCTGATCCAGATCCCGACCCGGGACCTCCACTCGTGCCTGCCATCGAACGACGACCACTCACCCCGTGCCCCGTACCGACTTCATCAACGACCATGTTCGTGCCCGAGTTCGTACTCATGCTCGAGTCCGACCCTTGTCCACGCAACACCGCCACGAACCCAAACGGACGCACACCGGGCCCGTCCGTCCCACCCAATCCAACGCCAGCTGTCGGACGAGATGAGGACGAGCCAGCCTGACTCGTAGGCGGTACCCGGGGTTGGTAATGCACTTCTTGTGGAGGAAGCGGTATATACACATCGTGATAATCGTGCGTATGTTGTGGTTGGTGTGGCTCGCGCGGGTGTTGCTGTTGCTGTTGAGCCCGTAGACGTTCCAGAAATACGGTAGGCGCATCTCGTGCTGGTGGGGGAACTTGAGTTGGGGGAGATGACCACGATTCTGTAGTCATCTCTCTTCCATCGTTCATCAACCGGTCAAACATTGTCGCCGCAAACGACACTGGTCTCCCGTTGTTCGACTGCGCATCCATATGCGGGGGCCTGCTGCTCGGACCATTTCCGGGGGTAGAACTGCTCGCGCCATGAGTCGTCTCAGACGGACCAGAGAGGTTCCTGTATGGACGTCTCCGCGCAGGCGCAGGCTTGGGCGACGCCTTGACCTTTTCACGACATACAGGACAAGTATTGGCTGTCCTCAACCATTGCTGTACGTTCAACAATGTCATTGAACAATCCCATCAAGAAAGTTAGTCTCCAATAATACCCACCTCTAAACAGTTCTTGTGCAACCAGTGAGGACACTCTATTAGCTTCATGACGACATCCAAAGGCCCATACTATTCAAAAAGAGCGACCGTCAGCCGGTGTGGTAGAGAAGAGAGAATAGAGCGATGGTACTCACGTCGTCCAAGCAGATAGGACACCTCGTCTCACTGTCTTCCTTTCTCCAATCCTTGAATGTCCCAGTAGGAAGGGTTGCAATCACCTCCTCTGGTGTCGCTCTAGAACGAACGTCGCCCAACATGCTCGACAACGATAACAGCGCCTCGTATGAATCGTCAAACAACTCGTCCGGCTAAAGAAACGACCATGAGCACCATCCAGACCAAGCATACACGCAGAGACAGAATCGCAAATACTACGTACCACGTAATCCCCAGGATTTCCTCTCCTCCCAATCGCAGCTCTTAGCATACCAGGTCTAAAAACCCGCATACCCTCGCTACCCCTATCCAACTGTAACCTCTGTCGCAGTGTCCGTAAACGCGAGCGTTGCTCCTCTACACGGGCCACCTCGGCAATCTCGGCCCGCGCAGAACCGCTGGCAGGCTGGGGTGGGGCTAACGCGCTGCGGGGACCAGACGAAGCACGCCAGGGCACATCTCGCGTCATCACCGGGGGTCCTGCAGTACCAGCGTCCAGAGCCCAATGTGGCGGTCCCGATACATTCCGTGCGTCCGGGCGGGACTCGTGCTCGAGCACATTTGCACTCCCAAAAACCGCCGACCCCCTCCGATGTTGTTCCGCAACCTGCGGGCGAGCCCCGACAGGACGGGGGGGCGATCGTTGTCGTGATGACGATGACACGTCCGCGGCATTCGAGGACGACTGGGGATTCGCAAGTCGCGCAAGTCGAGAACGTATGGAACCTCCCAACCCAAGCGAACTCCTCCTATTTTCACCCACAACCTCGGTCCCGGAGCGACTTCCATTCCCATTCCCGTTTCCGTTCCCATTCGCGCTCCGAGGTCCACCTACGATATCATTCCGTTCGTTCCGGGAAACGGCGCTCGAACCCGATACCGGCGCATGATTTTGATTAGGGGGATGTTGTGAGTGGTATGGCTGCCCAGTCCCGGCTGACACATTTCGTCGCCCGTCTTCGTGTGAACGATAGAGACTCTCGAGGATCCTCGCTGGCAGGAACCGATCGCGCTCTGTTCTTTCCGGAGGTGCAGGGCGATTGTTGTTCTCATATGAGGTTGGCCTCGTCGGCCCAGAAGATGGTTGTGGTGTGGGTCGAGTGAACATCGTCGAGTTTCGGCCGGGAGGTTGTGAGCGTCCTTGGGAGTCGTAACCGATGATACTGCCTCTTCGCAAAACAGACAAGCTGGGTCGAAGACCAAAGTTGCGAGGCGGTGGAGAATAGTTGGGAGGAGGAGTACGGCTGGAAGAAACGTGCAAAGTCAGCATGCTGTGGTACTGCCACGCTGCAGTCATCTTACCCAGCATAAGGATGTGGCCGAGACCATTCTGGGGAGGGTGGACGCTAAGCGGAAATCGTGTCAGACCTGTGTCACTATCGTCAAAACATTACGTACCGTGCGCACAAAGTCATCCAAATCCATCTCGCTTCCACTGTCCTCCAAACCGACTCGTGAAGTAGCGCGAGACACCCCAGTAGTCACAGAGGGCATCACAGGTCCGGTCGAGGAGAACGAAGCCTGGTCCACGTCTGCATTCCTCCTTAGCGAGTCCCTGAACAACCCAGATTGGAAAGACGACAGATTCAGGTTGGTATACGAATACTGTTGGCCGTTGTTTGTCGTCGCGGTCGTTGCGGTCATATTCGAGGCCGTAGTGTTTGGCCCAGCCCCAAGTTGACCCAAAGACGGTCGAGGTGGCCCCGACGAAACGGCCACAGGAGGGTGGGAGGATTCCTCTCTCGCCGAGCTCGTGGAGGCCAGGCTCAACCCAGAAGCGAAGCTCCTGCTTCGGACATCCTGACTCGACCGATCTCTCTGGCGCTCCCGCTCCCGCTCCCATTCCCATTCCCAACCTCTTTCTCGCTGTCGTTCCCGATCTAGCTGCCTTTCCCGCTCCCGTTGTCTTTCTCGTTCCGCCACCCTTGATGCATCCCAGTCGAGCAGCCAAGCCTCAGCCCCTTCCTCCCTCGCGATCCTCTGGGTCTCGGCAAACAACTCCGAGAAAGAACGCTGGAGTGACGTCGACGCCACTGGCTCTGCCCTGTTCGTCGTCGACAGCGGCGCATGCGTAGCGCCAAACGGGGGGAAATGCGAGCTCGTTCCGATCCCTGATACACTCTCCACACTCGGACTCGGCGGTACCGGCGATGTAGCACCCAGATCACGACCACTCTCACGCTCACGTTCGCCTCGTGAGCTGCCTGACCACCGACTGTCCGACTCGTCGTCCGCATCAAAACTTGATCGACGCAGCCGTGCGCGGAACCGCTCCAGAGCGAGGGCGTGTCGTCGCTCGGATGCACTTTCAGACATGAGGGAGTTGGAGGATGGAATGGATGTCCATGAGTGGAGACGGGTGTGAAGGTCTTGTGGGGGCGCTTGGTTAGTGTTGACCGCGGTCGAGATGGGTGCAAGGCCCCTTGACCTCTCGTTGTGGCTTCCGGGTGCATGTGGAGGCACGGGTTCTGTGTCAAAAGCATTACTCAGCTTGCCAGCACAAACTTTCAGTTGCGGTGTACGTACCTGCGATAGAGGTATATCTAGATGCAGCAGGTTCTCGAACGGGCGGTGATCTGTTTCTGTCCTGGGCGGATTCGCCAATGTTGAAGACATCGAATACAGAGGGAACAGACTCCCGTTCTACGGAGTGCTCCCTTATGACTCTAACACGGTCACCGAGCCGAGCGTGCAACGACAACCCTGCTACCAAAGGGTAAGGAGATATCTGAGTGCCAAGAAGCGAATACCTTACGTGGTTGCTCGCCCAAATAATCCTCCAGGCGGGATGAGACCTCACGGTCTTGACTCGGAACTGGGCTATCTACGCCCCTTCTGTGCGATCGGCCATTGACCGGATCCCTATCGCCATATGGTGTGCGATACCTGAGTAAGATATCATCAGTAACAATGGATGGTGTTGATGACGAAGACGGATCGGGGGGAAACACCAGTGGGGACAAGCTCCTGCGTACGTGTCTTATGTGGGAAGCGGAAGGAGGTGCGGACGACTCGACAGGAACTGACGATCTGGTGGCCACACGTGCGGTATTATCGCTGGATGATGGTCGCATGAAGGCAGGCGCAGAACTCAAAGAGATCACATCTCCCACGCGCTCATGCGCGGCAAGCGATGAAGAACCACCGACAGGGGGGTGATAAGACGGATAGGGTGGATATCGAGGGACATTACTATAAGTGGGAGAGAACGATGTAGAAGGGATACTACTGGATGCAGTTGAGGTCGTTACTGTCACATTAGCACTGTCTGAAAACGATGGAACAAGGGAAGAGTGTTAATTGATTCCGGCTGGTCTAGAGTGTGACATACTAACCGTCGGAAGATGCAAAGGTGGATAATGAATTGAGGGTTTCGCTCGGTGCAACAGCCACGGTGGATGAGGCAGGGTCTGTAGTAGTGGAAGGAGGTGGGCCAGAACTGCCATTAGAAAGAAAATTTGATGAATTAGGATGCCTATGGCTATTTGAAGGGGCTGAAACTCCGTCAGCGGAAGGACCCAAAGGTGGCAGTGGCGGGGAACGTGTAGCTGCGAAGGAACGGAGAGCCGCGATATGACGGTCAAACTCTGCGAAACGTTGTAGAGAAGTACGAATGGTATCTTCTGGGACTGGTGGAGTGGGAACATGGGTGCACTGAGGTTGGGTAGGTGGAATTGGAAGATGCAAATCAGACATGTGGACATCCTGAGTGGTAGCAAAGGGAGGCGGTGAGGCCACAGGGTGGATTGGGCAATCTACCGCGCTCGCAGGCAGCGCAGACGGACCATCGGAAGAGATATCGCTGCGTGAGCTGGACTGTGCGGTGTTGTAACCACTGGAGGAGGACGGATTGGAAGAGTCCTCTGTACTGGTAGAACTTGTACTCCGGGCTCTCTTATTTCTTCCCTCTGAATTGTGTGGACCGGTCGGCGAGGTTGTGGTGGAGAAGCAATTATTATTCGACGAGGACGAGGTGCCACTGGTGGTGGGCTGGATGGGCATGGAGTTGTCAGGATCTGAATCATACCCGCCACACTCTTCGAACGGGCGCTTTCCATGCGAGTGCAGATTGACACGGTGCAGATGAGGCGGCGGATGGTAGCTCGAGGACGACATCTAGTAGACCTACACGGTCGATGGTGGTGGAAGAGAAAGAAAAGGCAAAGAAAGAGCGATGAAATTGAATTTTTTTTCCAACTTGAATTATGTCGCCGGGAAGAATGAAAGGGCACTGGTGGGCTCCCGAGTCCGAGTAAGCTACGCGGCTCTTAGCTCGCTCCCACTGCCACTCACTGTGACTTGGTAAGACCCGCTCGGTGTTACTCAGCTGGCTGATTGATTCAAACTAGAACCTGCCCAAATTTATTTCGCAGCACCGTCTTGATGGTTCACCATCGCGGCCAGATGCCTGAGAATCCGCTCTCGCCCTGCGGGAATCTCACTGGTACGTATGCTACATGTGGACATCACGCTGGATACGCCGTGCGCCATGATGGGCATGCATGCGTTCCACTGTGGTTGCGAAGACTATAAACTGTGTCTGACGCCGTGCGAGGCGACAGTGGGGACGGAGGTGCTGGCGCTGTCCACATCTCACTTGGTCTTAGCGGCACCGTCCATGGTGGTGGACAAACCCTGGCCTTCCCCTTTTGCATCTGTCCTACGGCATCTTCGAACGACTCTCTCATTCTCTGCGAGACGTCGTCATCAGCAAACTCTCCGTCGCTGGGGTCGATCGACTCACTCTCAAACACCACAAGGACGTGCAGCTGCATCCCAGCATAGCTGCCAACACCGACGCCACCATGACACCTGCATTCAGGCCATTTTCCCTTCCGAGCGTCCACGTAGTAATATTAACCACCACCACCCCACTCTCGCCGTGCGCCTGAATGCGAGATTTCATGTCGATTCCTGGGGTCATATTCCCGGCCGAGTCCACTGTGAACAGCCAGACAACACCATGTCGTTATGATCTGACCGGCATTTCGAGCCGAAAACCCAACTCACCCTCCATGTTGGGAACCAGAACCCATCTCGATCCGCTCACAGCTGAAACTTCTGCTCCTGTCTCAGTCGGGCTTGCGTTCAACGTTTCAACAGGTCTTGTCCCCGTCGGGGAGGGTACCTCGTCAGGATCCACGTTTTGCACTCTGTAGTCAGCACCCGGTGGAAATGGCGTGCGAGCATCGGCATTTTAGTGTTCATTCAACCTGTCAACGCCGTACGCCACGTACAATCTGGTGACCATGGATGCACTCTCCGACGGCCGTGACCTCTCGGTGACCAAATATGTCTCGTCCCTGGACCCATGTATCTCCGTCGGCATCGGTCTGCCAGCGGCGTGGTCCGACCTCATTTCGGAAGTCGGCGCAGCAGACGTAGCCACGAGTCCAGTAATAGCGAGAACGGACGCCGATAGTAGCCTCATGATGATGTCGGCGTTGGTGACAATGCGTCGATGTTTCGTTAAAATTCCGGAGTTGCGTTGTCAGCGCTCGCTCGTGGGCTTCAAGAGTCCTTCCACCGGTCCTCTATCTCTAATAAACTTGATGACGCAGATGCTTGGGACTAGGTGTATGTGCATGGCAGGATGCCAGCTCGCGTACTGGGATGGCGCCACATTGCTAACAGTTTCAGCCGCGCGTGCCAAATTTCGTACAGGAAACTCTGGATCCTTCGGTGTCGTCCGATCTGATTATGTATAGACCACTCGGCATTTGACCAAACCACTCTTGCGCCACGACATACAGTACATACTTTCATATCGATATCGATATCTTCATTCAAGGAAGGGAAGGAACCGACGAACCCACGCATCTATGTCACGTTGACGTCGCAACCTCGGATCTTTCGCGATGCGGCCACCAGCCCCTGCGTTGGACGCCTGGGGAAAGCTGTACGGTGCATTGCACCCGGATCTGATCAAGAATATCTTTGTACCAGCCTTCGTGACCCCTTCTAGCTCTATATGCCAACTCTGTTGCGCTTCTGGCCATGCTGTAAAACTCCCAGACTACCATACGCTGGTTAGCGGGATCAGCAGATTCCCCATCGAAATGGAACGAGCCCGTTTACGCGGCTGTGGCAGAGGGCACACCAGGCCGCCCACGTCTATTGGGGTCCCGTGTACATGTGCTTCTTATCTTTCTATCATCGCTTACTCGTACGTACGTTTGAGCCCAGATCCCTTCCACGACCCACATACAGCGAGCACATGATGTACGTGTGTCATGCGGTGAGGCGTACCAAGCACCGAGACTCCAAGGTCATGGCCGATCGGTGCACTGCGGTTGGAGGTGGTTAACCAGCGAGTGGCACATCCCATTGCCCAGCTTCACATTTCCTCCACAAGTGAAATGCGCACGATGGATTGAAAATCCAATAACTGCTTGACGGGGTCACGATGCCAAGGCATGCTCTGCAAGGTCCGGATCTTATGGTAACCAATTAACACATTCTCCCAGAGCCACATTATAAACAGAGTCTCGCCGGGATTAGTACCCATTGGAAACTCTTCTCCGGCGGCCTCCGGCAGTGCAGCCGAGATTCCTCATTATGATCACAATCGGACCGGTATGCGACACAATAGATATACATACGAAAGGTATGTAACGAAAGTTGTCCCAAACATCTATGGTCTCGAATATCGTCAGACAGCTTTCGGCTATCATGCCCTCCAATGGTTCAAGTAAAGTTGCAACCCGAGTCCCCCGACGGAAAGGAACGCATGAAACCAAATGTGACTATTATAATTCGGTGGCTTGGGAGAAAAGGACATCCGCTACAACTGATATATGCAGCATTCTGAGTCGCGTCTCGGCATGGGCATGTTTCGCGCCGCATTAATATTGTTGCTCCGGCTCACAGTATTGATAGTCGCTGTCGCATCCATGTTCCTCGTCTGCATGAACACGATTGCTCAAAACAACAATCTGCCAGAGCTTCCGTAAGAAAAATGGGTTGTAGCACAGTCGTGTTCAAGATGTTCACTGGATCCCCAGCCTGCAGTACTGCAGTAAGCGAACCCGAAGCCTGCAATGGTGTCCTATCCCTGAACCAGTTTTAATTCCAATGGTCGGTGTTTATATCCTCCCACCTTTTTCATGACACTGGTTGCTAAGCAACACCTCCGAGGTTGACGATTTTCCATTTCTTGTCGCCATGTCATGCCAGTGGGTCAAACTCGCCATCGTGCTTTCCCTCGGGCTCACTGATTTCTTGTCGATCAAGATGACGTACTCGTTGTCAGCATCCGCGCATTGCAGTGTTCATGGAGAGATGTTAGTATGATTATCTGGACGAGATCAAAAGAATCATACGATCGGCACGAGGTTTGTTCACCTCCCCCGAACGATCTCCGGGGGGGCGTCCGATGTAATGTCTCACCCTAGAGCATGTTCGGACACGAATAATATACCTCCCAGACGCGAGAATGGGGGCCGTCCCAAGCCAGATTTGGCGTGGAACTGGCTGAAAAGCAGATGAGAGATCTTGGAAGCGGGGGGAAGAGTCCGATCGGTTGGCGGTATCGCTCACATCAGAATCAAGTTGGAGGCCCGGGGTTAAAGTTAACCCCACGCTCTACGTAACTGGAAATTACTTCAAGGTTTCGTTTTTCACGTATTGGCAATCCAAGATATCGAGGAAATTCCTGATTATTACGCTCTGGCCATAGTACGTGAGTCCACTGCATCCTCGGCTGTTTAGTTACGGGAAAGACAGAGGACAATGCATCGGAATGTCGTTGCTAGCTCGCTCGACGTGCGAGGGTACTCAGCTGCAACCGAAATGTCCAACTCTAGTTTAACGAGTTTGCACGGACTGGGTGTCATAGGTGAATGTTATTCTTCACGAAAACTGACGACCACCACCAAATGTAAACTGTCATGAATGATTAGACCAAAGGCTGCGTGATCGAAAACGAAGTGGTTTGCCCTCACGAACTAATCCACATGGTAGATGTTGGGTCTGTGGCTAGTGGGCTATGGGCCGTGTGTCAATGTAAAGTTGCTACAGCCAGCACAGATTACCTACTTCATCTTGCTATGATATCCAAAGAACTGGCAGGAATGTCTGGGTATAGTGTTAGAATCCATGTCCTCTACGTTCAAGGACCGACACACGGAGACAGCTTCAATTTGGAGCCATGTTCGTGCCCAAGCTCCTCATATTGCGGTCGTTGCAGTTGTAGGGTGTTGGAAAGCGGGAATGGTCCATTCGTTTGTCACCTATCATGTGACTGTGAAGTTGTTTACGCCACTGCAATGGGGGATATCCGAGGCTTATAAAACATGTGCCACTCCTTTCTAGTATAGTCTTTATTCGAGGAGTTGACCGAGCCTTGGATGTTCAGATGGTCTGTGTTTTGCTTGATGTATGTCCACCATTCTGTTCAGTGGAGGAAACGTACTTGATGCCCCCCTCCCGCAAAATGAGAGTGCCGATCGTGGAGGTCGGACCCTCCTCAGTGGTAGGATGCTATGCCTGAACCGTCTCAAAATATAGAATCAACGTGTTCGCTGAGGACAATGCTCAACGTTTCAACCTTAATTACCGTGGGAATCGGTGTGGTCAACACAGCAATTCGATATCGCAACGCTTTGACTGCCAAAGGTCACCATCCGGATGATCTCAGCTTTCGTGCCCATCGAGGAATACAGAGAAGAGACAAATGGTTACCCTCACGAAGGTGCGTATTCTCTTCTTCTCAGAGAATAACATCGGTCAAGCACTTTGAATACAGTGCACCTATGGGCTAGAAGCTGGTAATGCAACGCCGAATCTCAGGAACACCGGCCGTTGGGTCCGAGGGGCTTGCTTTGTTGGCGCGCAAAAGGGATGTAAAACGAAGGTCCACAGTAATGTCTTTTGTAACGCTTGGAATATCTGTGCCAACTCCGCAAAGTACGTGGCCCCCGCTTTGAGCTTACGCCGAACTGGACAAAGACATGGACAGTCAAAGCCACGTCCACAATATCTCCACACCATCCAACAATTGGGAACGCGAGAGATATAAATGCGACAAGTGGGGATGATCCCCTCACTCGACACCTTTTCCGTCATCTACGAGAATCTGGTCATTCTCCTCGATATACACCTCTCCGCCAATACCTTGTTCATACTTCACGTACGCCAGGATCATCCATCAATCATGAGCGAGGTTCGTTCTCAGTCCACCTCATCAAAATCGAAACTGACCGATTTCTTTCAGACGTACTCCTGCACTTTTGCCAACTGTGACAAGGTCTTCGCCAGAGCTTATGAGCTGAAAAAGCACAAGGCCACTCACGAAGACCCGAGCAGGTGTGTGCGGGTATCTTGGTGACATGACCAGCACCGAACTGAATGACTATCTATAGTGTACATTATTGCTCGCAATGTGACTTTTTCACACTTCAAAAGAAGAATCTCGGGATCCACTTCGCGACACAGTAAGTCTACCCTTTCGCCACACATTTTCCTAACACCGGGATATTCATTTCGTTCCACTTCAGCACCGGCGAGAAGATTTACCAGTGTCACGACATGGTCAGCTTTGTAGGTTCTCCTGGCTCGCCATCCCACGAAGAGCGATGCGAATACAAAACGAACGACCCCGCGGCGCTGACGAGGCACCGGAAGAAGGTCCACGGGTATATACCACCACTCCACCGCAGTCGGCCGTCAAAGGCTTCTCCTGCCGCCCCTCGCAAACCTCGCAAGCTTCGGCACAAGCAGGACGGAAAGGTTTCTCGACACCATCGGCGGCCTGTCTCAGTTACATGTCACAAACCGTCTCGCGCGCCCCATGTGGCCAACGGTTCCAGTAGTGGCGCTGGGAATACGTCCACTTCCATTCAGTCACCAGAACCTTCTCCCCCGTCCCTTTGGCAGGGAGACGTCGATGCATATAGACAATGGATGAACGCAAATTCCTCCGACGTGTCCAGATACGATTCTTCCATATCCAGCAGCTCAACGCTGATTGCTCCCGCCGAAGAAATGGATTTAACCACCCTTTATGACCCTTCGTTACATTCCCAATGGATGGCAGAATACGAGATGGGCTACAGCACGTTCGACATGACTGGGATGAGGCACCTCCCGCAACCCTTCCCCACGGTTCCCCCTTCAACGTCAGCTCCGGCTAGTCTCGACATGCAGACTGGCCAGGGAGGATGTTTGTGTCCCGAGTGGATGGTCGAAGCCGGGATCGAAGGTTGGAACCAGTCCGTGTTGGAGACTCACAGGGATTTCTACGCGTTTAACGTGTGAGCACTTGAAGCTGTCACGCACGCACCCTCTTTCTCCCTTGCATTTGCGTTTATTTAATTCTGGACGTCGCCATTTGCATACTTATTCTTCCATTCATCCTATTCTCGCTCGTTTGCTTCATGTTTTCAATCAAGTATCTCCTTCCCTTGTATCGATAAATCGTCATTCGCCTTCCTTTGCGTACCATCAGATTAAATGTACCCTAGATTATACGACTATGAGAAATGCCGTTGGTGTACGACGTAGACCGTTTTCGATAAGCTAACACAATTGCCATCTCTACTGCACTTCGATCCCGTGTCCACTTCAATTAGGGAAACAGGCTTACACTCCTCTGTTCTTCCTTGCATGAATCCTGATATGTCCTGGACAGCTGTATATTTCAGCGTCAGAATTGGCGTCACCCCCGGCGCGTTGGTAACCAAACGATGAACGAGTCTTGCAGCGGCTCATACGAGCGATCTGATAGTAGGTTCAATGGAATCCAGATGGTCCGTCAATTCGATCCACCGATTGAATTATCATTGAATACATCCGATCGCAACAAAACACGCTGGACACGGGGGTACATACACACGAGGGTCACAACCCCATCTCCAGACCATCCCACGCCCCATGGAGAATCGACAACTCGCTGAGCTTGATGGGGGAATGGCATGTCCGGCCAAATATGACCACTATCCCCGCAGTGAGGATCTGACACGACCACAGAGACTCGGACGCGTTCGGGTTTGAAAGGCGTGGCCTAGGCGACGACGTTGGGGAAGACGGGCGTGCAGAGGTGTGCCATCGCCTGGGCGCAGTGCATGCCTGCACAAGTACAAACAATGAGGCTTCGAGAGTCGATGAAGAGGGCACCTTGTGGTACCCACCGGAACTCGAGGTGCTGAATATCACGTCGTCATAGGTGGTCGAGACAGAGTAGCGACAGTTGTATTTCATACACCCGTCCGATATCTGAGGCGCGCGGTTGGCACACATGGGAGAACAATATTTATTGTGAGCATGAACGCACCGTAGAACGCCAGACGGATTGGGAGACGTGCTGGCGACCAGAAATCGAGATCCCCATCAACTGTTATTCGAGGTCGTCGCATTCGAAAAATTGATGTCCGATGGGGGAACGATCAGTGCATGCGACAGCTCGTTTACCCCACAATCCGGTCCACCTCAACAGCGCCCTCGCGTCGCGAAAGCGGAAAATATGGGCGACCGACCGGGGCGATGAAGGCGAAGAAACCCGCATTCCGAAAGAGACATACAGGGAGTGTGCTTTGCAAGAGTTTCGTCAAACGAAATCAGGCAGGGTTAAGCCAGCGAGTTTTCGCTGTTCCACCATCGCTGAGGTGAGCTGCACACCTCCCAACGCCTGTTTCATTATGTTCCTCCGTTTTCGAATACGAAATGATCATGTCCGAAGCGTGTATACCTGGGTACGCACACGAAACAGTGGCACGACGAAGGTCCCAATAGAAGGTCCGTTGAACCAAGTAGAGATTTAGCGCGCGAGGGGGACGCACGAGCATGCGGAGAACGTTCAACGCATCGGTCTGTGCGGCCAACACATAGCTCGGCATCCGCGCCTGCGCCAAATACACCCTCACCGAATGCGGCCACGCAGTCTTTTGCACGCGTCGCACCCCTTAATCGGGGGGGATCGACGCGCTCAGGGTAGGGGGGTCCGGTTACGCAGGGTTCCTCGTGAACCTCTCCAGTTGGATGGATGAACGATGGTATATTCGTACCCGTTGTCGTGTATTGCATGGGTGCATCCGAGGAAGGTGTCGTTCCAGAGTCTTGTTGGAAAGACGGGATGGTGGTGCAGGTGGTGGGTGGTGCAAGTTGCAACGTCACCTGGAGCAGTATGCACGGCGTCGAAGCTTTCGATCTGCCACGCGGTGTAGATAGCCTTCGAGGTCGACATGAAAGGAACAAGCTGGTAGCAGGAACATCAGATATGAGTAAAGTGTACAAGGAATCACTGGTGACTGTACCTCAGTAGACTTCGAGTAGAAGCAACCGACAAAAAACTAAAGTATGGGATTACTAATCAGTGGCATAGCCACACGACCCCTCCTAGAGGCTCTACTTGACTCTACCCGATCAAGCAGACGTCCTCGCCAAGCCTCCGCCTATGCCATAACTCGCCGAACGCTTTCTTTGACGGTTACTTTCCAAAGCCAAGTACAGGCTTCACTGACTGTTCCCCCCAAGTTATAGGTAACAAGTTATTTGCGATCGTAGCATTTGGGTGGGAGTGAGATACAGGGGAAGAATGAATACGTGACATTGTAAAAGACTAGAAAGATTTCGAGATTCAGCAACAAGATCAAGTAACGGCAAGTCTCAGTTGATTCGCGCCCAGATATTGTTCCAGTCAGATTCAGTCCACCTCTCTATCCCGGGTCCGTCCTGAGCGATGTCTATCCCGAAACCGCCCGTGACAAAGGTATCCATCTGAAGGTTTGAGGTGGCATTTTGCGCTACAGCCATGGACGGCCCAGTGAGATATTTCGCGTCAAACATTGACCAGTCAAACTCTGGGGCTTGGCCAAATAACGCATCTATCAACATGCCTTGATCGGGGGCGGACCCCGTGGTGCTGCTGGAACCAACAGCGTACGACGATTCCACATCAGCCAACTGCCCACGTGTATCCAGGAGAATGCCTTCGTTGGGAACGACCGGGATAGCATCGCTGGAGCTTGCAGAAAGGGTGCCAGTCGCGTCCGGCGACTCTACATAGGCCTGCTGTCCATGCGCGTCCAACGAAGTGTATTGGTTTGGAGCGGGCGACACGGCGCTGCTGGAACCGACAGAAGTGGACACAACCGCGACTGGTGACTCTACATGGGCCCGCTGTCCATGTTCGTCGACACGTTCCTGCGAAGTAGAAGGCAAGGAACTGCCCGGCACCGCATGCTCACCATCCCCGGTGGAATCTTGAGCGTTGCCAGCGACACGGGTCCTGGAAGACTTCGGAGGTCGCGCAGTAACATTTCGCTTCCGCGTCGACTTGCTGACACGTGAGGGAGCGTTGCTCGTGGCGACGGATCCAGAGCTGGTTGTGGAAGATGACGGCACGGAATAGGGAACGAAGGCGAAGGTCATAGCAGGCTGAGGGACCGCACGCGGGCGCGGTGTATACCCGTGGACTCTCTTCCGGTGCTTCGTCAGTAAGGAGCGGTCGTTCGTTGTGTAATCGCAGGGCACTTCGGATACCTCCCCAGAAGGCCCACGTACGTTCTTCGTATCAAAGCATTCGTAAATCTTCTCGCCGGTACTGGAAGGGAACGAGATGAACATTCCCGTGTCGAGCCAAAACGATGTGGAAGGTTACACTTACTGTGTGGCGTTGTGTACTATGAGATTCCTTGGATCGAGAGTGTAGAAGTCGCAATCGCCGCAGTGGAATAAACTATCGATGGTCGTCAAGTCAGACGCTGGTCATATACTAACGTAACCCCACATACCTGTCAGGGTTTTCGTGCGTGGCTATATGCTTCTTTAGTTGGAATGGGCGCGGGTAGACCTTGTCACAGCCCTCGAACGGACAGGGGTGAATCTGGAAGAAGTCGATCAATTCCGTACGCGACGAACGCGTGGAAAACGTACCTGGTTCATAGTATACGTATGACCGTTATGTGCATGAAATCGGGAAAGATATGGATGGGGGGGGGGGGTATTGGTAATGTACAAAAGAATGGCCAGATTCTCGTAGCCAAGTGCAGGTTTGAGGGGTAGGGATCACCCCAAGATACTGCATATTATATGTATGGCGGTTGAACTGTGGACATGCAATGTTTATTGGTCTTTTGTCAGGCTCGAACGGGGCAAGGTTGAAAGGAGAAGCCGCGTACAGAACGCGGATGTGGATACCATTGGTGTGGACGTTCATTTCAGAGTTATCCGCACATACAAAGCATCGGCTGTTCGGGCGTGGTGGCAAAGCGGATGGACGTGACTTTCGGGAGAAGGAACGCTCGTCCTTTCGGAGTTGAAACAGTGACTCGGGGGCGAGAAAGTATTCGCATCCAAATTACCGACAGAGCTCGTGGTCCTGGAAAACAGCCATTGATAGATAAGGATATACCTCTCGGGTGACACCCAATACCCATTGTTGTAGCTGGACCAGCGCTCCGCAGTCAATCAAGGACGCTTGCTTGACAAACTTGTTAGGGAGGGACCTTTCCAAGGAGTCGTTTACTTGCCAAATTAATGTCAAGGATATTCGTAGTGTTGCCGTCCCCCCTTGGTTGTAATGGGCCCTCACATCAGTTGAGACGCTCCTGGATGGCCTCCGTATGCAGACTCGGGATAGGCGTGTGCACGTCCATAGCACATCCATGCCAGCACTGGGGTACGGCAAATATATCATGGATCAAAAAATCATCGCAGTCGTCGAGCTCTATTCGACATCTTTCCTTGCATGCATGGCCTGAACCTTGTGAAAGATCCCTCGAACGCAAGATTGCTCCCAAGGGAATGAAATCATTGGTCGTATCGGATATCGGCGGCGTCGCGGACTCGTGTCGAATAGTTCGACTTTGGTTTCGGTTACTTAACAGACCTTGTCCACACGCGGGGCCAATTAATGAAAGTATCGCCACATCCGATTGGATGGCGCGTCTGGGCATGAGAGGAACGCTTTGATTGAGATATCGCTGTCGGCGTCTCTCCATGGTGTAGGAAACCGGTCAACAAAATCAAGCGTAATGACTCACGTTCACAAGTTAGTAGCAATGAGTCTCCCGTAGGCAGACCCAAGAGTCGAGAGAAAAGATCGTCCGAGTCGTTCCTACTTGTCTTGTCGCGTGGCTGTTGGTGCCGTAATACACCGCCACATTGGCAGGCCATGGCCGCCAATTCATCCGCTCGTCCACTTGGCAGCAGACCGGGCCCGGTAAGGTCCTCAAAGAGATGCCAAAGCGTACAGTTGCCCTCTTTGCAGCTACAGACCTCGTGCGTTACATCCACGCCCATTGTCTACTTAGTCGTTTCGTCGCTGGCCCTTCGGAGATTGCCATACCCCCGGCGCGAGCCGAAACGGGGACTGCCGGGACATCAGCCTCTCCACGACACAATCTGTTCGTTAGGGCGCTTTGACGCGTTATCCGGAACGAAAGCTAGTTAGAAATAGTCAACATCAGGAGGTCAGTGGTGTACTCTATGGATTCACGAGGAACATAAACATCGCTCACGCGGCGTTACTGATTTTGATTGCAATCGAGATACTAAAATTACTGTGATGGTGACCTACCTATGAAAATACCTACCGATACAGAAGATTGGAATATAATAAAAGATGGAGATACGTGAGATAGCGAGCGCTGGAAACAGACAGGGAAGCATAGATGAAAGAAAGTGAATCCACGTTAAGTAAATTGCGCAGTGAGAAGAAAGTCCTCGGGTATTAACCGAATCAGGCGAAAGAGTGGGTGTAGTATTCCTGGTGCGCGTTTGACAGAGACCTGTCCCATCCCTCGACGCCGGCGTTGATCATCATTTCAGGGCAAAGACACCCGTCACGACCCGTCCCCCGGAAAAAGATCTCGTCTTCATGAATCTCGGTCTCGAGGTCTGAGAAGGAAGGCACGATTTCGTTCGCACCGGATGCACTGTAGTCGTTGGCGCGCGTCTCTGGGAGTACGGGTTGGAGGGGAAGCGGGTATGGTGTCAGGGGAGTGTCACCGCGACCAGCGTAATTGTTCTGCGGAGCGACCGGTGTGTTTGCATCCATTGGTTCAACTGCGAGAGTGCCAACGTATCCATTGTTGTTCGATGCATCGTCGTAAAGGGTGCCCGTTTCAGAATAAACAGTATTGCCGAAAGGTAGTTCCACGGGTGAGGCCGGAAAGGCAACGTATGAATGAGGCGAAGAGCCGTGGTTTGGGGTGTAAGATGCAACTGAGCCCGAATCGGTCGACTCTACCTCGGATGTGCTTGGCGCTTCTAGTTGAGGAAGGGTGGTGACATTGTGGGGAAAGTCAGGGGATGTATGAGCTGGGTCACTGCTCATAATGTAGAACGATTCTGGGTTGTGAGGTGACACCGTGGCGGGACTGTTCGGGAGCAAGTGGAATGGTAGAACGGTGGCACCGCGATTGGCATAATTGTATCGCGGGGCGACTGCCGAGTTTCCATTCATTGACTCCTGTGCGAAGGTGAGCACATTGTTGTTCGATACCCCGCCGTCAAGGGTAGCGGAGTGTGAAGAAAGTCTGTTGTCGGAGGGGAGTTCCGCGGATGGGGGAGTAAAGGCAACGTATGAACCTGCCGGCTCGGAGTTGGAGGTGTTGGCGGTGTAAGATGCGACTGAATGCAAATTGGTCGATCCTGCTTCGGGTCTGCCTGGTGTTAACCAAGTGAAGGAAGTGGGATTGTAGGGCGGCTCGAGAGATGCATGAGCCACATCATTGCTCGTGACAATTGCGTTGTTCGTGGCATAGCAGAATGGATTTTGATGCAACACTGTGGCGGGACTATTCGGGAGTATGGGGAACGGTAGAGTAGTAACACCATGATGGGTGTAGTTGTTCTGTGATGCAACAGACGAGCTTGCGTCAATCGATTTCGCAGCAAGAGCACATGAATTGTTATTGCATACCTCGCCATACCGAGTGTCCGGTGCGGAATAGTACGTGTTGTCGAAGGGCTGTCCCATGGATGAAGGTGGAGTAGTAACGAGCGTATGCGCACGTGCGGTGCTGTAATCCGCTGGGTAAGATACCTGATAATCGTTCGAAATCGTTTGTTGGGGAGCAGCGGGTAGTGGATCGTGACGCGACGCCATTGCCTGGTGATCCACCTGAGAAAGAGTGGATGCGCCTTGCCGTGAGCGGTTGGTGTCGGGTACATAGTTGTGATATTTTTTGCGATGTTTAAGCAGCGCGGAAGTGCAGTTTGCCCTGTATCCGCAGGGTTGCGTGGACCTGCCAAGCGTTGAAGAGGAATCGGCTTGAACCATATCAGGACATGCATATGGCCTTTTGTCAGAACTAGAGAGAAGGTGAATAGGTCGATCTACAACAGACATGTTACGATAGACCTACTGGGAGTTTTGGTGTATTATAAAACCTCTCGAGTACTTGGTGACGAATGTACATTGCGTGCAGCGGAATAGCCTATCAATGTGCATCAAGTTCAAAACTCATCATGTCACAACGATATCTGGACGTACTTTGAGGGGTCATCGTGTTCGACTAGATGCTTTTTTAGATCAGACCGTTTGCCGAAGGCGACAGTGCAGTTTCCGAAGTTGCAGGAGAAGGTCTAGAATGAATCGGTCGGTCTGAGCTCCGATGAAGTGAAGCGGAGAACGTACTTTTCCCATGACGAGTTTCTAGATAGCTGTGTAGGGGATGGAGGGTGTTGGGTATTGGAGGAGAGTGACTAGAGGATTGTGAGACGAGGGCGTTGGGGGATCACTTGGACCGACCGACTTTTATGTGCATCAGGATGGAACCCTTAAGATAGGGTGTAGACGCGTCCGGCATTTCGCGTCATTGTCCAGCTCTACTATGCACAAAGCAGAGGGGGTCGTGTCACGCTAGCCGTGCCATCTACACACCGAGTGTGACGGAAGATATCAGGATGGACATTCGCTTTTGGACTGTGGTGATAACTGATAAGTAGACAATGGGCGTGGATGTAACGCACGAGGTCTGTAGCTGCAAAGAGGGCAACTGTACGCTTTGGCATCTCTTTGAGGACCTTACCGGGCCCGGTCTGCTGCCAAGTGGACGAG
>JBBPRI010000091.1:0-66849 GCA_038092955.1 Boletus pseudo-olivaceus | reverse complement strand
CGCAGTTTGAGAAGATCGATCGAGAGTGCGTTTTTTCTTCTTTGGAGGGGGGGGCGGGGGGGCGGATGACTTTCGGACGTGGGTGCTGACGGTGCCGTGGGTGACTTAGGTATGTCGTGCGTACGTGCGAGGCGGCAAAGACGGACGACCCTGCGCACGAGCAGCGGGTCGTATATCTCTCCGTGCGTTTCTTTCACCTGCATATGCCATATTTTCTTATCTCCTCGCGTTGACTGTGCTCCCCCTCTAGTCTACTATGGCGGACCCGACCTCGTCCTTCCTCTACCCGAAGCAAGTCCCCATCCCAACCCCATCTCGCTCCTTTTCAGACTAACACCGCCCACAGATCAAAGGGTCTCACAGAAGCCAGCCTCGCGCGACTCGGATACGCAGACACCATCGTCTTCCGTCCTGGCTACCTGAGCCGCGCCGAGCGTTCAGAAAGGCGTATCGCCGAGTCGGTCTTCAGGTAACGCCGCGCGCTCGTCTAACCTTTTCGTCTCGTCCACCACTGACGCTGTTGGTCTTTCCTCCCCCACCCCTCATCTTAGCGTCTTCTCTGGCGCCGCTGCGCATTTCAGTCCAAACATCGAAATCGAGGTGCGTTTTTCCTCTTTTCAATGCCCCCGCCCCACCCCTCCTAATTTCCCGCGCACAGGTCCCCCTCCTCGCTAGATCCATGGCCAAAGCCGGCGCCCTCGGCTCATCACACATCTCTGCCGACGTTGGGGCAACGAAAGTCGATGCTGGCCAAGGCACATGGTTTACGGTCTTGTCGAACAAGGCGGCCGGGTTGTTGGGTGGCAAGTAAGAGAAGGGAACGTTTCGTCCATCATATGATCGGGATTGTTTGAACCAAGACCGACACGCTGCTCGACGGACATTAGGACTAAGGCTCGGGGGCGGTGGCGGGAGATATGCGTTTATGTAATTGTTTTCAGCTCTGATTTCAGACTCGCCGTTCAGTACTTTCAGTACTCAGTACTCAGTATGAACGATATCATCATTATATGCGTAACGGCATCATGTAAAAACGAGATAGCACTATAGACCTGCAAGTTGCGTGATGTTAACTAAGTAGCATAGAAGAGTATGAAACATTTCCACCGAAAAAAAAAAGCGTACTAGAAATGTCACCGTATAACGTTTGTATGCAACGAAAGACGAACCAAAAGAATGAATGATAAAGCTTTAAAGCTAAAGGATGGGTTGATAGCGATGTGGGGTGTTGCTTTTCTTTTATTTCCTCGCTCGACGTCATCCGTCACGGTGTGTCGAATGATTCCCCATGTGGTGACCCTATCAACATCACCTCTCCCTCTCCCTCTCCATCCTGCCCCTCCCTCCACCTCTCCAACGCACGTCCACCCCCACTCAACCGCAACGCCTCACGCGACCTCGACGGCGACGAAAACGGCGACGCCAAACCTGACCCCTTACCTTTACCACTCCCACTCACGGCCCTACTCCCTCCCATCGTCGCTTGCGACAACCGCCTCAAAATCACCGAGCTCGCACGACTCACGAGCGACCGTCTCGGCGTCGCCACCGGCACCGGCGTCCGTGTGTCCATCGACGTCGTCAGACGGGCACCCGCCGAACCCGGTCGAGGCGCCGCACCGTTGGTGGACTGCGACGTGAGACTCGCGCCACGGAAGTGAGCGAGCGCATGTGTGGGGAGGGAGACGGGGGAGCTGGACGTCGGCGAGGCAGTCGTTGCCCCAGTTCCTGTTCCCATGCTCATGCCCATGCCCGTGCTGGAGCCACTCGAGCCGGGGCCACCCTCCACGGGCGATGGCACCGGACTTTCGTCTGACCCCGTCAAACTCATCACGAGATTGCTCCGCCGTGTCTTTCTCGGTGTCCTCGACATGAGCGATGAAAAGATTTGCAGCGAATGTGCTCGATCGAGGCCATTGAGACGCGTGCTTTTACCGCCGTCTGTTTCGAGCCAGATAGACGGGACGCGGGTCGGTGGGAGGCCTGCCGATTGGGGTGGGGAGGGGAGGGCGAGCGTCGGTTCGGGGTAGCCTGTACGATGATAAATGGGAAGTTGGGAAAGGACGTGGAGTCCGACGTGAGCATGTATGCGAGAAAGAGGAATAAACAACACGAACGTGGTGGTGGGAGGGTTTTTCGGACCTGATCATGGGTAACGTTGCTCATGTCCAAGAAGGAGTGAACTTGAGGGAGCGTAGGGATGGGCGGTGCATCGGCGAGGGACGGAGCCGAACGGAGTGCTTTCGGGAGTCGCAAGCTCGCATTGGACGCTGTGCGACTGCGCAAGCGCGCAGCAGACAGGCGTGAGACGTGACTCGGTCCTTCACGCGTCGACCGCCGACTGCGTGTCGACTTGATAGAGCGGATCGACTTGGTGTCCGATTTGTCAGTAAATTTGGGACTACCTGGAGAGCTGACGAGGGTCGCCTTGGAGGCAACTGCTGTGGCAGTGACGCCGAGCACGACGGCGACTTCGGTATTGATGGTCACGTCGCCCAGTGTACCTGTTTCGTCTAGATCCAGCCTGGATTCTAGGCCTGCACCTGGGCCTGCACCATGCCCTTCTGCGTCTGCATCTGCATTCACGTCTGGGTCTATGACCTCTTCTGGGAGCGCGTCCACGCCTTCTGACCCATCCTCTGTACTCGCTGCGACCTCTTCCTCGAGGTCGTCGAATCCAATGGCCATTTTCTCAGCTTCCCGCCATGCTTCCTCGAGTTCGTCCTCGAGCGTCTGAACCCTTGCCTGCGCGCGCCTGAGCTCCTGTCCTTGGCGTTCATGCGCCCTGTTAAGTTTACTCAACGCAATCCCAAGCGCCGAGGCCCAATGTTGATGTTGTATGAGCTCAATCTGAGACTGCTGATCCGAAAAATGGAGTATGGACGACAAGAGGGAGTCGCAGGATGCAATGGAGGAGGCGAGCTGACCAACGAACCCCGTAATCGGATTCCGGCCCTCGTTCTCGCCCGCGCTCGCGCCGGTGCCATTGCCGTTTCCGTTCGGGACCGAGGAAGCAGCACTTGAATTGAGCGCCTGCATGAGCATGGTACGTCGGCCGACTTCGAAGCGCCATTTCGCTTGTGCTACAACACGCTCTGTGTCCAGCCGCTCCATCTCCTGCACGATGTCGACCTCGAGCGCTTGAAGCGAAAGCAGGCGGACAAAAGAATCACGGGCGCTGAGACGGATAGCTTTGGAGACGATTTCTTGGAGCTCGGAGGAGGAAAAGGTCCATTGGGCAGCTTCCAGCGGAAGACCTTTCCATGGGATGGGGGTGGACTCGAATGTGATTGTGGGTGGGGGTGTGAGCGGGGGCGGGGCGACGAATGTAGCGGGGACAGATTTTGGGGGTGCGATGGTAGGCTTTTGAGTGTGAGTGGGCGGTGGTGTGGGTAGTGCTGGCGATAGGGACGGGGACGGGGACGGTTCTAGGAGGGGTGAAGACGGTGGCGGAGTTGAGGGTGCCTGCACTGCAGCGTCTGCGCGGGCGGGCGGCGAGGGCGGTGGGAGTGGCAGCGTGAGGAATGGGGGGTGGGTGAGTGAGGCGTCGATGGAAATAGCGGTGGAGTCGACGCCGGGAGAGTTAGGTCTGCTTGCGCCGGTGGAGGAAAAGAGTGGGGAGGCGGGACCGTCTGCAGAGGGCGGGCCGGGACTGCTGGGCATGTCGACCGAGTGTTTTGGTCTTGTGCGTATCCGAGGGCCGAACGGGGCGCGAGAGGGGCGGTCGCGTGCTGAGGAGGTTTTCCTCGCTGGTTGTGGTGCGGCGTCGTCGAGGTCCATGTCGACTTGAAGTTGGCGACTTGTTACTGTAATTAGGAAATGAGTGAATCTGCTAAACTAATCTAATCTCACCACTCTGAGAAAGTCTGACGCTGACGCGGTATTCGCGGACACTTCTCGTCCTCGAGGTCGTCCACGTCCGATTTTTTCGCATATCCACTCCCGTCCCACATCCAGCAGCGAGGCACATGGAACCCAACCATGTCGCTTTCTCGCTCTATAAATCGTTCTCTCCACCGTCTCCATCCTCATAATGGACACCAGCGACCACTCGCCCGCTCTCCCCGTTCCGCTCGACATCCTCCTCGACATTATCGCGTACCTTCCCCTTCAGAGTGTACTCGCGTTCCGTCGCGTGCGTAGCCCTCGTCGTCTCCCTGTCCTGTCCTCACCCTCTGTCCAGACATGCAAGACTTTCTGCGCAGTGACGCACCTGCGCCCTCTCTGGGCTCTCCTCTTCCGCACACACGTCCTCGATCAACACATCCCCTACCCTAACCTCGGCTCAACCCCCCTCGCCGACCTCTCCGCCCGCGACCTCGAATCCCTCACCCACCGTGCCCTCTCACTCCGTCGCACCTGGACCGAGACCGAGCCCGTCCCCCGCCGACACATTACCTTCAATACCCCCACAGAACCGGGTGCGCGCATCATCTTTCTCCAGTTCTTACCCGGGCGATCAAATCGGTGGTTGATCTCGGTCCGGATGACGGTCCAGCCGAGGACCTATCTCCTGCAATGCTGGGACGTGGGGAGCGAGCAGCCAAGATGTGTCGCAGAGCTCAGGCATGCCGATGGCCCGTACGGCGGTGTCGTCCTTAATTCCGATCCCACCAGTTCAAGCGTATTGGCGATGCAATCTGCTCAGTACGTCCATTAATTCATTTCTTGACCCGCCCTTTTTCTGACCTGTACGACCCTAGGACAGAGACGTTTTCGATCCACTTTGATGCCAAAGACCCTGAATGTGCGTTTGAAACCGAAGCCACCATCGATGGCATTCGCGAGCTCCATCTCCTCAGCGGTTCCACTCTCGTCACCCGTCGCATGGACGACGGCGGCGCACTCTGTCTCTGGGACCTCGCCGATCTCCGACAAGAGAAGCTCCAACTCCTCAACCCATCCCTCATCCAGGTCAGTCCTCCCACAGCATGCTCGCGCCCCACTCACTCACACCCCAGCCCGACGACCGCATACAAGCCATCCATCTGGCGCACGATTATGCTCTCGTCGTCCGTATCCAGTCTATCGAGATCTACACTACCACGCCACGCCAAAGCCTCCTTTCCGTCCGCGGACCCCCCATCGCTTATCCACTCGCGCAGTTCAAGTTCCAGTGGCGCACCGACACGGTCGTGCTGTGCGAGCAACACGCGTCCCCGTCCCCGTCCCCGTCCCCGTCCTCCGACCCAGGCCCGCGTCCCATCCACCTGTTTGTGCGGTTCGGAAGCATCTATCCATGGCCCGTCAACGTCCTCCATCACTACCTCCTACTCCCCAATCCTACCTACCACACCGGGGGCGGACGTGCGCCTGCGCGTGTAGGACGCATGCCGACGCCGGCCTCGAGCCAACGCTCATCACCGACAACTCCATCCTCACCCCACTCACCCTCGTCCCCGTCTACGACCGAATACAACCTTCCGTACGACCCCCGCCCGTACTCCACCCACACCATCGGCTCGCCCGTCCGCTTGTTTGGCCAGTCTGCGATGACGCTCGGACGGTACGGTACGGCGCTGTGGTTGGATAATCATACGGAGGAATGGCTGGGGCCGAGTGAGCACGGTCAGCGGTTGGCGGGACGGATAGTTCAACTTGGGAATGACGGGGTGTCGATGGTGGGACCCAATTTGAGTGTATGTGCAGGTGCAAGTGAGAGTGGAATGGCAACGACGACAACGCCAGAACTAACCACCACCGACAACTCGAGTGGTGCGTCGATGGTGTTTGGCATGCGCAACGACGACGCGTGGACGCGCATCGCGATGGAGGAAGAAGCGGGGCGGATCGCGCTCGGACATACTGACGGTACGATCACGTTGCTAGAGTACTGAGAACGGGCGCCGTGTTGTCGATTTAGATTCGGGCCCCTTGGCTTGGGGAAGTTGCGTAGATGCCATGGCGTCGCATTCGATGCTTTTGGACACGACGTTGCGAGACACGTCGTTCAGCTGGACCTTCTGACGTCCTTGCATGTAGCTCGCGTCCATATATAATGTACATCGCACATTCATACACCGCAAAAAAACGCCTCATTTACCATCCTTTGTATTTGAGTTTCCCCATCCCTTGTTCATCAAGATGCGATCAAGACCTATCCAGCCAAAGTCCATCGTCAGTTCCTCTATAAACGACAAAAACACAACACGACCCACCGCAGACGGCGTCAACTCCAACTCTCGCAGCGTCTTTCCAAACTCGGCACGCGTAAAGGTTTTCCTTTAGAATGGGTTCAGCTTCTTTCGATCCAACGGCCACGCACATACGGCATGGAATGTATGCACATGACACACTCACCTGGGAAATTGTTGGGTAAACGAGACAGTGTCGACGGTGACGCTCAGCGTCTGTGCAGCGACAAACTCGGCAACGTCGCGTAGCGCTGTGGAGTAGGTCGGATCAGTCCAAGAGTCGGGTCCGCCCATGCGTGGGAGAGGGCGGAGGAAGAATAGAAAGAGTAACGAGGCGAATCACGTACTCGAATCGCTCGGCAGCGTCGTCACGTATGGAGTTCCCCCACCCGCAAGCCTGATCTGGAGCCGCGTGTCCTTGAAATCTTTCCCTGCCACCGCACCACCGCCGGTACTACCACTGCCCGAGGCTGACGTGGCTGCAGGGGTGGCCGTGGTGGAAGACGAGGGGGCAGAGGGATCGACGATCGGTCGACCCTCTCGGAGCGCCTTTTCACGCGCGGCTTTTTCGGCGCGGGCTTTCTTGTCCGCTTCGATCTGAGCGCGGATGGCTGCTTTGGCTTTGGCGTCGTCAATCTTGTCTGTATATGTGCGGTTGGCATCGGTGGGTGAGAGGTGTACGCGTGGGGGAATCGGGCAGCCTTACCTCGTCGTCTTTGCTCTGCTTCCTTGACGATCTCCTTTGCTTTCAACTCTTCCTTGATCTTGTTCAAGTCCTAAGTATGGGAAGACGAGGGTGAGATCGAACGAGATCGATGTGGTACGATCGGCCTACCTTGCCCTGTTTACGCCGAATATTTTCGTTCGCCTTTGCTTCTTTGGCGTCCTCCTCTGCCTTGATTGTACGTTTCGTAGTCATCTTGGCGCGCAGCTCGGCGAGCTTTTCTTTTTTCTCCTCTTCCGTGAGTGGTTTGATCTGTTCCCGTGCGTAACGCCATGCCCAAACCCAAGCGAGAATGGCATCGAAACCGGTGTGGTGAGTGGAGAGAAAGGGAGGTATTAGAAAAAAACGACGTAGGAACGACACAGGCATGACGTACCTCTTCTGTACTTTCCTCAAACTGATCGTGCCCGCTCCTCTCAGCGTGAAAATTCGCCAAGGCGGTATTTCCAAGGATCTTGTTACAGATCGAACATTTGATGCTCTGTCGGGTGTTAGCGAATAACCAGACAAAAGGGAGAAAGAGTCAAGACGGTGCGAGAGGGCTGGACCCCCACGCGCACACGCGCGAACATACCTTGGCCTCGACGTCTCCCGCAGCCGCGATCCCCAGCGCCGCCACCGCGTCCGCATCTTCGTCCCCCTCCCCGTCTACATCCGTCGCCTCCGCACCCGCACTCGCGCCCACAGTCGTCGACGACGCGCCAGCTGCAGCGCCGGACCCAGCGCCGGATGCGGGAACGGGGTCGCCTTCATGTTCGAGTAGGTGGTCCATCGCGGGTTGAAGTCCCCGTCCACTCGTCGCCCTGAGTGCCCCTAGCGAGCGCCAACGTAGCGTAACGTGTCATGGCATACATCGTATCCATCACGCGTCGTCGCCATCGCATCCACCAAACCGACGAGCCAACGAACGCGCAACCAAAAAAAACGAGCGAGAAAAAGAAAGACACGTCAGTAACCCCGCCATCACCGATACGCCCGCACGAAGAAAGGATAGATCGGGAAGAAGAGGAGAATGAAAGGGTCAACTGACAATCGACACGGGCGGGGTCGAACCCCATGCTCAACAACGTTTCTCTATCGCTCGGCATCGCGTACGTTCCCCGTCGATCCGCTTGGTGTAGAGTCTCGTAGAGACCGTAAATTATTCACACGGAGTCGCGTTGCTAATTGTTGCACAGCCACCAGGAAACGCGAGTCACGCGACAGTGACACTCCTGTTTCACCAACTTTGAACGTTAACGATGGCGCAGACCAGAGCAGCCACAAAGAGAATCAAATCGGGGATAGTACCCAGCAACGATGGAGTGCTGCCGCAGGACCTCGAACCTTCTCCGGCACTCGGTGGCGTTCCGAAACCACCAGCCAAGAAACGGAGAACAGATGGTGCTGAGCCTTCCAAGAATCAGCGTCGAGGAAAGCCGGGGGAACTATGTCAATTAAACCTCGACGTGTTGTTCCTCGTACGTAGATTCCATTTCCCGTGTGTTCGATCAATTGCTAACAGACGCGATGGTATTAGCTTGCCGGATACATTCATCCTAAAGACCTCCTCAACCTTGCACGCACGTGCAAATCCCTCCGACAGCTCTTGATGGACAAATGTTCGGCATTTGTCTGGAAGGCTGCTCGCCCAGCAGGGGGCTTGCCTGCCTGCCCAGCCGACTTGACTGAACCCGAATACGCAAATCTCGCATTTTGCGCCCGTTGCCACGTGCGTAGAGATTCCTCTGATGGTTTGAAACGCCCTGAGAAATATAACAGGCCTGTGGGAAATATGCAGCAACGATTCTTTGGCAAATGCGCCGCAGGTATTGTCCAGAATGCAAAGTCGGACGGTAGGATTCCGTGGAGGCTTCAGCATAAGCTTTGAGTTCACAAACGAAATTAGGCTTTGCTCTCTTTATTCGTGCCATGAGCCCATCCGCACACAAAATGTCCTGGCCACGGAAAAACTCACAATAAGAAAGGGTATGTGCTATCGTTGTTCGAATTATCACGCTGCTGGACCACATTACAGCAACGACATATTGGGTCGACAAAGAGCAGATGGAGTCGTTTATGCAAGAATATAATCACTCTTCCGACAAGAAGCAACTCTTACGCGACAAACGCTGCCAGAATGTCGTTGTTCGCGAGGTTCTTTTCATTTTCGTTCTCTTTCGTCCGTTCCCCTGATTGGCTTCTAACAGCATGCGTACAAATGCAGATCCTGGCAAAAAGCCAAAGAGTCGGAACACAAATCCGATCTGAAATTGCGTCGGCGAGAGCGAGAAACACGGTTGGTCCTCCTTCTTGACAGTCATGCTTTTATACCAAGTTGGCATAGCATTTTCGAGCGTCTCGAGCAGCACGGGTATGGACCCGAGATTACTCTTTTTGGACACCACGCAGTCCGAGAAGCCCATCAGTCCATTTTCAAGTCATCCAAGCTGCCCACCGACAAAGGTTCGCTTTTACCGCATCACATGAGCTTGACTCAGAATTGATTCCCGATACGATAGAATGGACCCGGATGTGGCCTGAGTGGCTCGAAACCATGAACAAGTTCAGGTTTAAACGATTAGAATTGACCGTTTACAAACCACGTCGGAACCAGCTGCTGGATGAATATATCAACTACGTGACGAGCCCGTCACCGAACCCAACAGCCTTGGATTATCTTCCACACAAGACTGATCTCGTTCATTTCCCCCCATTTCAAGACGTCATCAGGGCTCCCGACGGAACTCAAATGAGTGACAAGCCGTTTGAATCTGCGTTTGCACAACTGCCTGTGTTAGTTGACCAGTGGAGGAAGAAGTTCGATGTTCAACTTGCTGAGTTGGTCAATATTCCTTCCCACTTATCCCTCCAAAGCCCTTCTTACGATCGCGTCGCCGCATCAAACAAAACAACGTGTGTGGAATCATCCCAAACAACCACCGACAAGCTGCACCTAGCCTGTGCGGTGTTCGATACAGGTTCCATCGTCCTTTACCCCGAGGTGCTCAGTGCCATGCATGTTCGCGGAGACAGTGGTGAAGATGACTCAGAATGCCACATGTCTATCCAGAGCCGATTCCTCATTCGGCACATGGATGGCGCTCCCTACATCGTTCATGCATGCGGACTGGATCCAAATGTGGCCACGGCCGAAGATATGGACCGCCGGAACGCTCGATTGAAGTGTCTTTCTTGCAAGCATCAGCGTATCAGGAGTTGGAGGGATGCAGTGCGTCTTCCTGTTGATTAAGTAGGGTGATCCGTGAGGCTGAGCGCTACACATTAAACACTAGATGTGGCATGCTCGCCTCTGCTATCCAACTGGGCAAGCATCGCACAACTCAGCACGCTGGGAGATCATCAGCGACGAGTATATTGATGCAATTCAGGCTGCCGAGCTGTCCGTCAAGCAGGAATTGCCTCCGAATTACACGCGGTGCCTCTTGTGCCGTCCTCGCGTAGGGGATGCAACGAACTATGAGGGTACCGTTTGCCACCTCAAATCTCGGTAAGTTCCTTGCATTGTTTGCTTTCGCACGTGTAGAAATTGAGCACGCATCCACGATAACCGTGGAACGCAGTCACGGGGTGGCCCGCGATGACATCAAACTAGATGTACACTACGTGAATTTGGGCATGCGCGAATCGTGTTCGGTGGAGATGGTCGAAGAAGGGGGGCAGGTGACGTTCAAGGACCCGACCTTTGCTGTTTACCCGGGTTGAATGACCTGGCACCTGTACGACTCGCGTCGAAGGATCTCAGCTTCTCGTGGTTTTGTATGATGTACGATAGAATGCGTTCGTGGTGTGGCTTTCGTTCGGGCACAAGTCGGCCTTGTGCGACGTTTGTGTATGGAACGTCCATTCTACCGCTGCATTCACCCGGAAGCTGGTAATCCTCGTAAATTATAGCCCGATCGCCAGATCAATTCGGCCAGCGTGCGATTGGTTGACTCGGAGTAGCACGCTGGTATACTAGCTACCAGTATTTCGAATCCTGTATCGTCTTGTTTCCGCGTCCAGCTTAGCCATTGAAGGCGTATCATCACCACAGGTGACTCAGTCCCGGTCTTGAAGGTGATCTCGACAAAACGCCCCGCCGACAACTCGCCTGCGCTCCCATAATCATGACATCCCACGAAAGCTCAGTGGGGTAACCTACAACGGCTACGACGAGCAAGTGAACGAGGGCGAACGAACATTATAACTTAAAGACAAGGCCATGTTGATGAAAGCATGCTACCAGTAGCACGATTACTGTAAACTATAATTCCTACGTGCAGATCTAACGACACATACATACATGATTGGTTTTACTGCATAACTTGCAAGCTGTGAGTAAAACACGTCTAGCAAAGTTCTTACTGCGGCCAGGCGGTTTAAGATTCACAAGCAAGGTGACCGTACACCGTTTTCGTATTCGGCAGGCTCTCAGCTCACACGTTCTCCGGTGTCGCGGGTCGGCTGGCATCCAAAAACGTGACCGTCTCCGTGGTCTTCCAGATTACCTGCCGTCGACGATCGTCGTCTGATAAGACCATGATAACTGGAGTAACCTGGACTATCGGAACCCACCTGATGTGCGGAAGAGACCATCTCCGTCTCTCCATGTTCTTCGTCCGTCTTGGTGCTGCCGGGCACCCACGGGCTCGGACTCGGGAACAAGTCCACACCGGCATTGGGCGTCATTGCTTCACCCCGAATATAATATTTGGCGTTCAAGTTGGCGAGAAGGGTGTTGCAGTAGACCGAGCAAAGTGGAATACCGAACACGGCATAGAGGAAATTTAACGGGAAGAGATGCAGCTAAAACGTTCTAGATAAGGAGTACCACAAGTGTGCCAGTGGCAGGGACACGCACTAAGATGATAGTCAAGAGAGCGAACGCGGCTGTCCAGATGCCCGTATTCACCGTGAACAAGGTGAGGCGTTGCAAAGTGTGTGCTGTACTTGCAGATCAAAATCCATGGTCAGATGCATGTCCGAGCCGGCAACATGCCGTGCGCACTTACCTTGCGAACACAGTCTCCGCCCACTTGCGAAGCAGTATGAACGTCAAAACAATGGCAATCAGGACATCTACTCCGGCAGCGACAGAGAGACATAAAGTAGCTAGGTTCTATCGGCCAGATGTTGAGGTCCTCGGTTGTAAAGCATAGAACATATCCTTACCGTAAACGTATTGTCACTGAACGTAGTGTACTGGACAACACGTAGGCTGGAAGCAAATAGGAAACTTGCATGGACAAACTATAATTCAGGAAAAAGAAACGAACGAACCCGTTCGCACTATACAGCGCTTTTCCGACATACGCTGAGATTGTGATCGTTAGCATTCACTGGGGGTGCGACTGATGACAGCCCACCAGCAGCAGACACTAATGTTTAGATAATCCTATTAGACTTCATTCACCGAAAATTTAAATTTATGAAGCCTCACCAAGCTCAAGGACCGCTAGGATGGCCTAAATCACAGGTTTAGATGAGATTAAAATTCCTTATGTGTGCAGACTCCGGCGTACAAATATAATCGGCACAACAATGTTCTTCCCACTGACTGAGTGGCTGTGAGTAAATGGGAAAAGCACTTAGAGGTCGATATGCACAAACGTAGATCCGATGGACGAAAAAGCCTTGCGTAGGTACTGCAACCAGGGCCTGAATGCTTTCAGTACTCATTCCGGGGACAAAAATAAATGCATACCGTCAAGAGTCCCTGAAGCTACGAGTTGTTGGTAGACCTTCCAGGGAAGTTACGAATAGAACTTACAATGAATTCACTGGGGAGATAGTCGAGACGTGAAAAATGGGATTCTGAAAGCAATGACTCACGGAATCTCGCTCGGTAGTGAAAGTGGGTTCTCTAAGGCACCGATAATTCCTTTGTATGCTATGTGAGGCGCAATATAAACGAGATGTTCGGTAGTTGTGCATGTCGGGAAACGAACCACCAGCAATAACCAAAGCTTCATGGATTGTATTGAGCGTCCTATTGCGAAGCGTTGGGGGCATTGCAAACCAAAGCAACATGGGCCTTTACCATACAACCGCTACCTGGGAAAGACGGTACATTATCACGCCGAACTTGCTCAGAACGTGACTTACAAAGCTCTTCATGCGCAAGGAATCGTTCTGGTAGCTGGAACGGTGACGTGATAACCCGACGAAAGAGTACGAGAAATGTGGGCCTTACTGGACATAATAGAAGAATCTGCCCGAGTGGTAAGAATGCACCTTGTTCTATCACTGCAATACATACACATTAGAATGAACGGCACTCACGCTTGCGTGCATGTGATACCGTAAAATGCGGTCGACATGAGGGTGCAAAAGTACAATGAACCGTATAGTGGTCCATATAGTACCAGGAGAAGTGGGTTGGCTGGCATGAGTTGTGTTGACTCCATTTTACTTCAGTTAGTAGAAAGGGAAACGTGCCTCCAGGACGGAGTCGCGGCCAGTGGTATAAATACATGGACGAGGAATTCAAGGAACATACCAAACCGCCGCCCGCCCCATGAATCGACTCACTGGTATAAATATCGTGGGCACTGCATCAAAATATCATACTATGATGGTTCTCAATCATGGTACACTCGCCGTACGAGTTGGCGTGGAGTTCGGGACTTCCCAACTCCGACATGCTCATTTTGACGATTGACAAGTTAGCCTGCACTGTATTATTTATGCAGCTGCTTCAAGTCTCATTCAACAGTTTCTCGTAGCGTTGCATTACACCTTCATGCCCTCAAGAGTCAATGTTCAACATTGAGGTTCTCCGAGGCTCGTGGCAGCATCCCTGTATTCGTCAACTTGTATCCTCTCAAAGTGGGTGTGAACAGAAGTAACTGGAAAAGCCCAGTGAGGCCTGATGCATGATGGGTGAGTCACAGCAAACGGAAATGAACGGGGCAGTTGACGAGAGCATGTAGGAAAGTATAGGCGCAAGTCAGTGGTGCATAAATCAGCGGGCGTATCCATGCACATGCTTGCATAGTCACATACGGAGCCTGACGTGCGTCAGACTCCTGGGATCTGTGCCCTGGAGGTCGTCTTCCTGGCTGCTTGCGTTCGCTGTGAGGCCCACACTGCCAATTGTCTGATTTATGGTGCCTTCTTTCTGCCTGCTAGCCCTTACTGCTGCCCTCCTACCCAGACCCTTGCTGTGCTCGTGCACTCAACTTGTTGTTGTGTGATCCAGCACTACCACTGTTAAGGCAAGAAATGGGCAACCAGTACACAGCATGCTGTGCTATGGTTATTCTCGTGGTGCATCACATTCCGATGCTCCCGTGCTATTCATGGATAATTTTTCTTGAAGCTGATGATCAGATATGGACCCACGGCATGAACTGACTTCCTTTATATATGCTACGGACGGGATACCCCTCCGTGTTCGACACCGCTTCCCATTCTTACTAACTGAAGCACGATTGAGTCGGCACGAATCATGCCATCAACTGGCGGCCCACCAGCCAGCTATATGGACCGCTATACGGTTCATTGTACTTTTCTGCTGTCATGTCGACCGCATTTTACGGTATTGCATGCACGTTGTTCGTTCCAAAGCGATGGTAGTGATGGAACAAAGTGCACTTTACCACTCGGACAGATTCTTCTATTATGTCCAGTAAGTACCATGTCTCTTGTACTCTTTCGTCAGCCACCGCTTATCACGTCTTCGTGCCAGCTATCAGAATGACCGCTTGCATATAAAGAACTTTGTGAGTCAAGTTACGAACGAGTCCAGCGTGTACCTTCCTTTGCAGGTAGCAGTTTTATGGTCAAGTACCATATTTCTTCGGTTTGCGACGTCCCTGACGCTTCGCGATAGGGCACTCAATACAACAATCCATGAAGCTTTGATTATTTCTGGTGGTTCGTTCTCGACATGCGCAATATCGGACGTCTCGTTCACATTGTGCCTGACATAGTATGGAAGCACATTTTTGCTGGCCTGACGAACCCATCTTTATTTCGAGATGTGTTTCCGTGGGTCATTCCGAGCCAACGATCTTGTCTAAATAGTGGAGAGTGGGCACCGTAGTGCGAACAAAGTGTAAGACGGGACAAAGGCACGCTTGGACCGCTGGTCGCAAGCATGGGTCGAACCATAAGGTGCACGGGCCTAGGCTAGGTCCCAATCTATTGTGGAACAAAAGGATGGCAATCTGTGAAGCCTGTTGCAGAACCAGCGGCTGCGCTCGTGCTTGCCTACTGTATCCAACTACTGGTTGACCGTGTCCATATTCCTTACTACTTCATTGTTTCCGTTTCTTCTGACGTCGTGTTGGTCGTATATTACTTACATAACAACCAGTTTCGAAGGGTTTCAATACATAGGGTAGGCTCAGAGAACACAGGAAACTAGCTCGGTGCCAGGGACGGCGCTGCTTCGTTGACCTATCAGTGCATCGCGAGTAAGGGGCCTATTGCGCCTCTACCTCATGTTTCACTCAAAGTAGGCCACGAGATGGACATGTTATATCGAGAGATCGCTGTGGGAATAAAAAATAGACAGGTCGGGCTTGTTCCAATTAGTCTGGTGACCAGACCGTCTAAAAGAGGCACGCACTGTGGCAGGCCGTCGATAGACGGTCTGGTAAATTTGGTTGTGGCGCAAGGGGGGTGAGCGGATTCGCCAGATAACGTGACTGCCATATCCTTATTTGGACCTTTCCTCTTAGTAAAACTACCCGGCCCGTACCTACCCGTAGCGTAACTGGTTATCCCATTAGATAAGCTGTGTGTAAGTCCTACTTAGCATTTCGACCAACGCCTGAGACTCTCCCTCGCACGGAACAAGGCTCTATATCATGGACTCCGACGCTGATGATACCACGGGTGGTCTACGATTTGGTCGTGCCGAACGGATGCGAAAAGCGCTGAAGATTCTTCGAGACGGCCGCATATCGCTCCTGGATCTGGTTCTTCATATCCTCAGGTCGGACGAGGCTGAATTCGCAACGTATCAAGACCGGTTTTTTGCTAACTCGTCTGGCAAGCTGACGAAGCTTTTGGACTTCATATTCGAGGATAAACGAGGGCGCGCAGTCCTCCTTCCATGGATGGAACCACGCGCTATCAAACTTGTTTCGGACAAGATCACGAACGAGATGGACAGCATCAAGACTCGGCTTGTATCAACGATCAATTCGACTACCCCGGATAGCCTCCTCACGTGGGACGTTGATGCGTTTATTGGTCCGCTCGTCGACCACACTGCCCCGTCGTGTGGTGTATCTTCATTGATAGCAATTGTCCTGATTCCGTTGCTCTCACTCTCGTGTACCTAGATTGTGATAATACGTACCCATCATTAGTATTGTAAAGATTAATCAACGTACTTGGGTTATCTGAAGGCGCTTCAGCGGAGATACTGTGATCGACATCGAGTCCGGACGGAGAAGTAAGGGTATTAACAAGCAGATTGTCTTCCCACTACCGGTACCAGCAATTATCACAGAGTCGCGTCGGTGCAACATCGCCAGAGATGCTTCAAGCTGAAAAACGCGTGGGACGACACGACCATTGGTGAGCATTGAGACCATCAGGCATGCTCGAAGTACGTCAAGTTTATCTTGATCTGAATCTAAAGTGGCGAGGTATTCTTGGGGCAGTCGGTCGTTGATCAATATTGTCGAAGAAAATTGTATTAGTGCGTCAATGGGTGCACGCCGAAATACCTCAACGAACGTTGCAACGACGTCGCGGTCCATGGCCCATGTGTTGAGTCTGACCGTGTCGCAGTCACTGGCAGTGGGGTGGCATACGATCGATAGCGCCGGCGGCGAGTCGTCGAAATAGCATTCATTTTGACGAGTACAAAATAATATTAAAGAAGAACTCAAAGATTTATTTTCCAAAGGTAAATACAAGTTATCTTATTGGATAGAGATCACGTTATCTGGCGAATCCGCTCACCACCCTTGCGCCACAACCAAATTTACCAGACCGTCTATCGACGGCCTGCCACAGTGCGTGCCTCTTTTAGACGGTCTGGTCACCAGACTATGTTCCAATGCGACGGAACGCTGAAGCACTTGAAGGAGCAATTATTGGCCGAGTCTGGATAGCCCTTAACTTGAACCCTTCGGGTCTGGGGAGGTGGAGTCTGTGACGCGGGGAAGAGTGTTGCTAGTAGTAGCTCGGTATCGATTGATTGCGCCGAGACAGCTTGCCATAGGAACCGCCCGTTCACCAACCGCATCAAGATCTGATTCCACGGACAGAGGGGGTACTCGAAGTTCCGACATGATTGGACCTACCATCATATCAAACCTACAGTAATAACCGTCAGTGACATGAGATCTCCTGTGAAACATTCTCCACCTTCTCGGAGCCAAGGAACCCGGAAGAGGAGTCCCGTGTCGTTGTTTCGGAGTTTGCGGCGAGGCATCCTCGGAGGGTGGCTAAGCGATCTCCAGGTACGAAATTCCCTATTATTCCGAACACGTTTTGGTAACTCGGGCATCGATCAGGGGGAATAGTTGGGTCGGTTATTAACTGCACGATATCGCAATCCATCGTCACTACAGACATGAGCATCACGATCTCGAAAACCAGACACAATCCAAAGACGCGACATAATCACGATACGAAACCTTGCGCCCACCCACATTCGATGGGCCACTCGACGCGATCGACGGACAAACGGATAGGCGCCAACTCGGTGCTTCGCGCGAAGCTGGCTACCGTGGTAGCGTTGTCAAGGTGTGTCCCGATCATCTTATGCAGTGCTCTGGCAGTCTGATCAACCCTGTCAAGCTCCTCTCGAAAAGAGGAGGTGCAATAGTCCTGCCTTTGAATGGCTATTTTGCCACAAGTAACCGAGAGGTCCCGAAACATTAAGCGTGATCGCATGAATGTTGCGATTGAGAGCTTGACCATCACCTGTCTGAGAGGCCTCCCAAGTTTTTTCTGTGCGGTGATCAGGAGGTAACAAAGGCGGTATTGGAAACAAGAACAAGCTGGGAAACGGGAAAGAGGCTCCTTCACGACTACCGTTACATTGAAGAGGGAATCGTCACCTGATACACAAAGAGGGAGTCCCGGTAGTCTTCCGTAGTGAGGGAGGAAGGGACAGGCCAGCACTTCCAGTCGACAATCTGACAAAATCCAAAGAAACGTCCGGTAACGTGCGAGCTCTGCGATAATATCTTGGGCCTTGAGGGCGGATTCCTTGTCGACGACCTGGGACCATATTGTCGCCGAAGGACCCGGCGGGAGAAAATTGGTAGTCTCGGTTACCCCAGTGGGTGGGCGGTGCGAGCGACACCTGGTAGGTGACAAAAAGTGTCGATTCGAACAAGTTAGACGGGTCAAGAGACATACCTCTCTTTAATTTGGCGTAAAACTCCCCAATGCTCTTTGAATCATATGCGATGCTATCAGACGTATGGTCGGCCCCAGGGCGACCGCTTGGGAGCAGTTCTCGGTTCCCCATCACCAACAGGTTGGATGAATCAGGTGTCCCTCAGAGTAGAGTTTGCTCAAGGCTCTGAATTAAAAGACGTTGTCAGCTGGTGCGGGGTATGGCATCTCCTGTCGGACGACAATGGGTGTGAGTGAAACTTGGCTGCGTGGTTCTATGAGCACCAGCCTGCGATCTTGACCATCGCAGCAGCGCCCCTCTTCCCTGCTTAGTGTCGTCAAGACGGATATTGGGCATCGCGTAGAGATGGAGCTGGAGTTCCGAGTGAACAAGGTAGCCGGAGGCAAAAGAAGTGGTGAATCAAACCAACAGAGCCCACTCATAAACAGAAACACTTCCGACGGAACAGTTTGCAGTGACGGATCGTAATTTGTCTTACATAATGACTATGGCTGGTTTGTTCGACCGTTCCGCCAGTCTTGTTCGCAACCCAGCAAGTATGAGAACGAAGCATCAGAACGTGCATTTTCTTTCATACCCGTCTCTGAGGTAACCAGAGCCCTCACGAGGCAGCCTCCAAGTACCAGTATCACCCTCTATGGATTCACGCACCAGGTACCTCCGGACTTGTTTGGTGCTAGCATTATCGATGGTTTTTTTTACATCGGCGTCCGTGTCACCCATCGTCCGCAGTCGTGCTCCGATACTTTGTCGGGCTGTTACTCCGAGTCATCTGTGCAGGTCGTCAACGAATTTGGTATATGTCAATCATGCAGCATCTATGCGTATGTTACAATGTGTGTTCAAATATGTGACCGCCCAAGTCGCAATAAATAAATGCTCTGGTGAGGTAGAAGAGGAAGGAGACGAACGAGTATACGTGTACATAGACAAGTACAGTAAATGACTAGGTCCTGGGTCTCCATTGTCGAAACCCATCAAACCGACACATTATCCAATGTCGTGGACCAGTTATCATCCGGAAGCCTCACTACCTCCGTGGTCTTACAAATTCCCTACCGTCACAATCGCCGTCTGATGAGCCCATGACGGCTGAACCAGCTTGGACTGTGAAAACTCACCTTACGGGTAAAAGGGACCATCTGCACTTCTCCGTGCCGCATACTATCAGCCTTGGCGCTGTCGGGCATTGGCGAACTTGAACTGCTGAACAAGTCTCCATCGACATTGTGCGTCGTCGCTTCACCCCGAACATACGATCTGGCATTCAAGTTGGCAAGAAGGGTGTTGCAGTACACCGAGCAAAGCGGAATACCGAACACGGCGTAGAGCAAATTCAATCGGTAGACTTTCATCTATAGCATTTGGATCAGGAAGGATTGCAGACGAGCGTGGCAGTGATGGGCGGCACGTACTAAGACGGCGGTCAGGACCGCGAACACAGCTGACCAGATACCCGTATTCACCGCGAACACGGTGAGGCGCTGCAGAATGTTTGCAGTACTTGGGACCAAAATCCATTATCAGATGCATTTCCGAGCCAAAAGCACGATGCATGACCGCGTGCACTCACCTTGCGATTGGAGTCGTGGCCCGTTTGCGGACAAGTAAGAACGTCAGGAACAGCGCGATCAGGACATCCACTCCGGCAGCGACAGTGAGCGACACCGCGCCTAGGTTCTGTCCGCCAGATGGTGAGAGGCTTTGGCTCTGAGCATAAAACATATCCCTACCGTAAAGGAGTTGTCGCTGAGCTCAACAGCCGTAACAACCTGTACGCTGGAAGCGAACAGGAAACGTGTATGGGCAGATTGCACTCCGGGAAAAAGAAACGAACAAACCCATTCGCACTATACAACGCTTTACTGACATACACTGAGGTTCTGATCGTCAGTACTTATTGATGCAAATGTAACCAATGACAGCCTACTGGTAGAAAACACTGTGTTTTCAAAGATTATCAAACTTCAGTTGCCAAAAGTTGACAGTCTTACCAATTTGAATGATTGCTAGGATGACCTACATCACATGGATTAAGTGAGACTGAAATTCCTTATGTGTAGACTCCTTACCCATACGAGTGGTACAATAATGTTCTTTCCGCTGACTGAGCAGGCGTAAGTAGATGGGAAATGGACTTGGAGATCGATACACACAAACGTAGAGTCGATGGACGAAGAAACCCTGTGTAGGCACTGCAACCAGGGCCTGAATGATATCAGCACTCGTTCCAAGCACAGAAATATATGCGTACCGTCAAAAGTAACTGTAACTACGCCTTGTTGGTAGACCTTCCAAAAAAAGTCACGAATAGAACTTACCACAAGCTCGCTGGGAAGATGCTCGAGGCGTGGAAAATGGGATTCTGAAAGTAATGACTCACGGAGTTCCGAAAAGTATTGAAGCTGCGTTCTGTAGACCGTTCATAAGGTATTTGTATGCTATGTGAGACACGATATGAATGCGACGGCTGAGCGCCATATATGTCAAGAAACGAACCACCAGAAATGGTCAAAGCTTCATGGATCGTATTGAGTGCCCTATCGCGAAGCGTCAGGGATGTCACAAACCGAACCAATATGGTACTTTACCATAGAGCTGCTACCTGCAAAGGAAGGTACACGATCATGTTGGACTCGTTCACAAGTTAACTCACGAAGCTCTTTATACGCAAATGATCGTTCTGATAGCTGGCACGAAGACATGATAAACTGACGGAAGAGTGCAAGAAACATGGAACCTACTGGACATAATAGTAGAATCTGTCCGATTTAAGCGCACACTTTGTTCTATCACTGCAATACACTTTGGAATGAACAGCACTCACGTTTGCATGCATGTGACACCGTAAAATCCGGTGGCCATGATGACAGAAAAGTACAATGAACCGTAGATTGGACCATATAGCGGAAGAAGTGGGTTGGTGGACATGACTCGTATCGACTCGGATGGGTTCAGTTAGCAGGAACGGGAGATGGTTTTGGAAATGGTGTCGAAAACGGAGCGGCACCCAGTGCATAGTATTTATATATGCGCAATTGGGTCGAGTAACACAAAGTACCTGGTCGCTGTGAGTCATGGGACGCCCAGATCATATCATCAGCCTTTCAGGGGAAAACGCACCAGAAATTATCGTCGATATATCAAACTATGATGGCTCTCAGCCTCCGACACAGCAAGCATCCAAGTGCTTCATGGGAAGACGGTAAGCGTGGTGGTATCAAGTAACCTGTGTTGGGCCATATCAGGTTTTGCCGCGGATTAAATGCACAGCATAACCTACAAGATAAATTCATTGTCGTGACATCAGTTCTATATGTACCGATATGTTCCAATTGTCCATGATCAGCGAGATAGAAAACCTGATCGAATGGCCCCCGTGAATGTCCTGGGACAGGGCAGTACAAGATATGCAGAACTCCCGAAATTAGACACGTTCGCAGTTTGAATGCGGGAAACCGGCCCGATCGGGAATCGGGATGAAGCTGGTCTCGTTACACGAGTGCCGCCGTCTGCTCAAGCCTTAGTCCCATCGTCTTACAACTTCATGGAACACCGTTTGTTCGCTTACCGTGTCGTCCACCAAGGAAGAAACTAGCGGAAGTCGTTCCTTTGTGGTGAAAAATCGCCGCTCGGAATTCCGAAAGAATTTGAATCGCGTTCGGACCGTCAAGCTTTTCAGGTTGCTTTCCTCGACACCGGGCAGTGCAAATATTGCTCAGCACCCGGGGCCCATGGTTCGGGAATCGGGTACATACCTGCCTGCGCAGCACCATGGTATAGCGTTTGCTTGTCGACGCAAAGCACTGCGATAATCATAAGCAAACCGCTGGTAAAGTCGTCGCGTTATCAGACTCCGCAAAAAAAAGGCAAAATTCGAACGCATGAAAAAGCCATATATCTAGTAGATTTTGATTGAAGGCATGGTGGTAAGGAAGTACATACATACGTACGGTACGCAATACGATCCATTCCAGCATAAGCATAAGCGTATCAACAACCATAACTAACGCTACAAGTACTTGACAACGCAGCAATAACGACACTAAAAATACAACTGTCCGAAAGCAAGTGGTAAGAGCAAAACAAGGGATACAAAAAAGCCGTCGAAACAACAAGACAATATTACCCCGACACACCTAACGCACGACGTCTTCCTTTCTAGCTGATCTAAAGAGTCCGATCATGTTCAACCTGGATGGTTTCGTCTTCATCCCAAAATTCATCAGACCGTCGTTGACAGTCCGCCAGGGCGCATTGATCGCCCGACTACATCCGACAAGCGGCGCGCGCGCATCCACCGGCGTGGTCAGAGATACGGCGGTCACTGGCGTAGTTGGCGCCAGTGGGACCAAAATTGCAGGCTCAAAACTGGCCTCGATAAAGTCCTTCCGAACCTTGTCCGCATCGATGGGCGAATTCGTCGCCCGCTTGAATGCCGGACTCGGCGGGAAAAGCTTGAGCGGTGCCGGCCGTCTTCTGGCTTTTCCCTTAGGCTTCGAGATCCCCGCACCCATCCCCGCCGAAGTCGGAGATTTGGAGCTCTTGGGGGAGGCATGGAGCCGCGAAAACGCCGCGTTGACTAAAAAGTCGGGCTTCCGCAGGTGCTTCGCATCGCGACGCGGTCGGGACGGAAGAGAGGGGACGGACGTGGCAGGTCTATGCGTCGCAGGGGGTACGATGGCACTGCCAAACAGCGCGGGATCGTCCCCGTCAAGCAAATCGGTGGGTTGAACAATATATTTTGGATCCAAATCCGAATCCTGCGTCGACACGCTGCCGCGTCGTTCCTCTCCTGGCGCACCTGTCGCAGGTGACGCGTGGCCGCCAAAGGTGACCCATCGGAGATCACCTGTGGCATGAGGGCGAGACTCGTCGCCCTCTGAAAGGAGATGGGCATATTCCCACTCCTCATCCTGGTCCCACCAGACACCACCTTCGCCATCGCGGTAGACATCGGCAAGAGCGACAGCGCCCGCAGCCTTGGCCTGGATTTCCATTATACGTTTGATGTTGTCATCCATGCTACCACCGTTGGCGAACTGCATGAGAGCAAGCTCGTTAACGAGAGGGGGTGGACGCATGGCATATTTGGCTTTCTTGCGCTTGACGATGGCAGCGGAAGCAGCGGCAGCTTTGGCCTTCATTTTCGTAGGGGAGTCGGGACAAACGGATTTAGACCTGTCCCGGGATCGAAGGACGGAGAGCGAACGGAAACGGGTGAAACCACGAGGTTTGCAGGTAGATGGGACAAGTGGGACGGGGATGTTCTTCGCGGCGTTCTGAAATGGGGGTTTGGTAGTGTGTGGTAGTGTAACAGAAATGGGGGAGTGGGGGAGTTGGAGGAAAACAGAGGTGTAGCCGACGGTGGTGAGATCGGCCTTGAAGTCGCGGACGGAGGGGGAGGTGAGGTGAGCAGTGGTTGGTGTGGGCGCGATGTGGAGGAACGATGCGGTAATGGAAGGGCAACGACCCTTGCGGATGGAAGGACGGCGATGTGGGGAGCGGGGAGAGAGGGACGCGGGGGAACCAGGTTGCACGTGAGCAGCCCAGGCAGCGATCGCGGAGAAAGTGCTGGACCTGCGGCGGGGTCTGCAAGTGGATTGGATGGGGGCAGACTGGAGAGATGGGCGGGAAGAGGGCAGGGCAGGGAGAGGCTGGAGGGGGCGCTTTTTCTGGGGAGGGGGATGAGCGAGGAAGGGATAGTCGGTTTTAATGGCGGAATGGAAGTGCAACGCCATTGCGGGGTGGTCCGAGACGTCTGGAAAGCAAGTTAAGTATGTATTAGCTCGAAGCGGAGAAACGGGAACCGGCGAAGGCGTACCCATAGTAATGACTGTGAGACAGAGATTCAGAAAGCAAAAGGGAAAGGGAAAGGGAAGATGCCGGGCGAGACTAGCTCAACTCTGAGACATGGTCCATTGAAGGGACGCGTTTATGAAGGATCTGCGAACAATTGAAGGGAACATAATAGACAAGGCGGCTAACTGGCGCCCACAAACAAGGACACAATTACTCTCACCCAATTTCATTGTCCGTTACATACAACGCTTGCCTTTTGTGTAACATTCTCTTCGGAATGGAACACGCGGAGACCTAGTTACTTGATCTTTTCGCGTCTTGACAACGACACAACGGCCGACTGGTCGCCCCTGCGATACCATCAGCCAGCATAGACAAAGGGTGAGTCTCACGCTGCAGCTTCGGTTATATCTACCAGTGTTGTATTCGGTTCGACAGGCCAAGCAAGCACTTCTCAGTCTCACACAGTATGTATGACTCCCACCGTACGTTGCATGTCTTCTGAAGATCTAGGTACCCATCTTAACACCACTGAAACGCTTCGGCCCCCGTGCCTTGAAATTCTCGGTGACTTGGAAACGGAAGCGTCGTCCGTGGGTGCAGTATTGACGAGACCCCAATTGTCAAACCCGTCTATCCTTGGATATGCTATCATGTATAGAAAATCGCTTTCTCCGTCGGAAGACGCTTCAAATGTGTCCAGGCTGGCTCTTGGTAAAGTCCTTGTGACACGGTCCAGATAGCTGAATCGAGCTTCATCATACCTCGCGTCGTTTACACTCCCCGCGTCTCATCAAAACAAATGGGTTTCAAATCCGTCGGATACCTTACACGTCCAACCTCACATGCCCTTGTTGACCCCCGCCAGACCTCTGTGACGACCTTGAACAAACACATGCCTCGTTAGGTGCGCCACTTGTATTGTTTTTTATGACTCGCTGCCCCTTCCCTTAACGCCGCCTTGAACATGGATAACCCCACCCCGGGCTGTTCCACGGGGAGGAAAACCCCTTGTGTATCCACCTCGCTTGGCAGGCGCATCTGAGATGATTCCACCTCCACGCGCACGTCCTGTATGTGAGTGAACATTTGCAGCAATCCTAGCCCTTCCTCTTCCTCTTGGACCAAAGTTGCCTCTCAACACTTGAGGGTTATGTAATTCAGGATGCATGAATCCTCCACCTTTCCCGCCCCGTCCAAACCGAATCGCTGGTGGCACCAATGTGAGTGAGCTCATCGACTGTGCCAGATCGTCCACTCCTCCTTGGGATAACGCAGATGGGCGTATGCTCGACTGTCGAGGGGATGGCGGTTTGGGAGAAACCGCAGGAGATCTAGCGTTGCTTCCGTCGTTGTACCGTGCTTTTGGAGTTTCTTCACCCTCCACCCCCTCGTCAAGTTCTTCCCCGTCCCCGTCTTCTTCGTCTTCGTCTTCTTCGTCTTCCTCCGCCTCATCGTCATCGTCAGAGTCGACTTCCATGTTTTCCCTTTCCTCGGTCATGTTCTCTTGTCCTTTGTTGTTGTCTCTTGGCTTCCATGTTCCCCGTATCATACTCGCTCCATCTCCCCATCTCTGAAGGAGGCCGCCGACCCCCTTGTTAGTAACAGCAAAAAAAAATTCCTTTGGGTATGAATGTGCTTGAATGAGATGTAACCTTCGAGCTTTAGGTGTCGAAAACAGACGTGGACACGAAGCTAGATGGCAAGCGAACTACGACAACAACAACCCTCCCCTAAGTGCCTCGATGGCGATGGATCGACAGTTAAGAATACGCACGATCTTTTCTCCCCTCTCTTTCCGCACCGCAGCAAGTGGGTCGTGGCACTCCGTTTGGTGCTGTCGATAACCAGAAAGATATGTGACCATCAATGTCAAAGCACTCACGACGACGATGCCGTGGACAGATCGACATCCTCACCAACTCCAAAAGACGCGCATCGGGAAAGACACACCCACACCCCCGTTGCTCACATACGTGCGCGTGGTATTTCCCGTAGTGAATCTCGAGATCGCGCGAGTTGGCGATCGGGGAAGGTGTGTTATGGGGCGGATTGCAAGTGGGGGGTAACGTGCACAGTAAGACGCGATCGCGGGCATGTGCGTCGGTTGTTCGAGAGGACTTGAACATGGGTGCTAATTCTTGATCTTGATCTTGGTTTCTGTCTCGTGGTTGATATTGTGCTAGGTCGTTATCAATGGACGAGGTCGTGTGGGGTGATGGCGCGTCTGATAATCGGGCAGGAGCGCGTGGCCGCTTGGAGGTGTGCATCAAGAAGGCGTTGCGTTCAAGGTTTGACTCATCTGGAGACCCCCCTGAACGGAACATCGCAAGGCCGCTGACTTTGAAGTATGGGTCACGCCGTTGTGACATGCGTCACGAACACTCCCAAACGTTGTCAAAGTGAAGTTAGCTACTCCCGCAACCACGCCCAAATGTCGTCGAAACGCAAGTGGGACCAAGCCGCATCCGACATACAAGCAGAGAGTGAAGTACCGCTCAAAGTGACCAAAACTGACGAGGGAAAGTCAGCTTCGGAGGCAGCTGCAGCGGCTGCTGCCATCGCAGCAAAAATCGCGGCTCAGTTTAGTGCGGGAGGGTCTGCACCTGGGAGCATACAGATTGGACAGAGGGACCCGCATGACGCCGAATTTACCCATGATATCGACATCAACGACGTCCGGAATCGGTATGTCTTGACTAAGGGTTCGACCCAAGCAGAGGTATGTTCTCTCCCTTTTTGTTGTTATTCTTGGTGTTGTTTTCTTCGTTTGGGTGGTGTTATTGTGGAATGGTAGATTGAACGGTGATTGGGACAGATACATGAGGAGACGGGTGCATCGGTGAGCACCAAGGGCGTTTGGTACCCAGATCGTTCCAAGGCGACGGACAAGGATCCCCCTCTATACCTCCACCTCTCCGCGTCTACGAGAGATGTCCTCCAAAACGCCATCGACAGGATCAACGATCTGGCTTCCATGGACCTTGGACCACTCGTCGAAGACAAAAAAGATCGACTACGCGACAAGGTAGGGAATGATACTCGTATCCTGTACTTGCGTGACTCATCATCTTTTAGCGGAAATGGCCAGAAGAAAAACTACCAGTTGGCTTGGAGACGATCCGAAACTTCAATGTTCGTGCCAAGGTTGTCGGACCACAGGTAATGGTGACCCCGCACTGGAGGATGCCCGCGCTGAATATGCCGTAGGGTGTCTTTGTGAAATATATTCAACAAGAAACGAGCACGCGCGTTCAGATCAAAGGTATTGGCTCAGGGTTCGTGGAGCAAGAAACCGGGAAAGAGTCAGAGGAACCCATGCACATACACATCACGTATGTATCCACCCAGCCTTGTCAATCGATTAACCCGCTCACAATCCTCTAGCGGGCCAGACGAGGGCCAAGTCGCTCGTGCCAAAGTATTGACCGAAGATCTTCTCGAGGTTGTGCACGCAGAGCACGGAAAAGCCCAGGGGGCCCTAGTACAGCAACAAATGGAACTCCACCAAGCGCAGATGCAATATGCCCAATACAGCGCTATGTCGGTACGTCACCCTCACTCTTCTAGGTAGGTGGCTCGATGCTCAACAATGTGTCGTATCCTGCTTCTGTGTTGACACAGGGTGGATATGGTTCTGCACCTCCACCTCCTGATAATGCGCCCCCACCGCCACCGCCTGGTGAACAACCGCCACCACCTCCAGATGGGAGTGCACCTCCACCTACTCCCGACTCTAATACCTCCACGGACGCATACGCTGCTTACTGGTACGTATCGGTTCGCGCGTTCATTGATTCCTTGCCAGTCTGCTCATCTTCTTTTGCCATGCCTCACCCCATGTTTTCAAATTCTAGGGCACAGTTTGGGTACGACGTCAATTCACAGCAGTTCAAAGAATGGGCGGCGAGTCAGCAACAACAGTATGATCAGTACTATGCTCAGCAGGGGTATGGGGCTGGTGGTGCACCAGGTGCAGTGGGTGGACCGCCTGCACCGTCAGATGGAGTGCCGCCGCCGCCGCCACCACCACCTGCATAGTCCCAGTGCCAGCCCTGGCCCTGGTTCCAGTGCTAATACTGGACTTGATCCTGGGTCTAGGGCGGGACGTGTGGTTATTGTTGTAACGATTTTCTCTCTGGCTTGCTTTATTTCAATGTAAATTTTTTGTACGTGTTTGGGAGGGAGGGGTGGGTTGCACGTGAGTCACCCGGTGCACTGGCCGGTGAGCTTGTGCGGATGGTCGACAACTGACCGACAGAGTAGGTTGCTGTTAGTCGACGAGTTACTGACACTCGGCAGGTCGTTTTGCTAGAGGACCGTGGCAGACATCGGCTCACGCTACTACATATCACCTACCTCCAAATCGGCTCCCCCAAATCGGCACTCCACTAGGTACATGACATTTTCACCAGTTACTTCACGCATATCAGTTCTTATAAGTAGTGTCAATGGCCATTTGCTTGCGTTCCACTTGACACCTTCCTTCCGCTCTATTGAGCTGACCCGCAGACTGATTAACGGTTCCACGCGGAAATATGGAAAGGAAAGCGTAACGAATTCAGACCGTATGGCCCACTCGGTCGCCACTAGCGAGACCGCCTGAGACATCAATTCTCGCCCCTGCCGAGTTTCTCCAGTGACCGAACACCCTGCTCGAACCACTCCTCTCTCGATATCCAAAAGTCGTTTCGGTTCTTCATGATATCGGCGAGAACAGCACCACCGAGGAAGACCATGTGTTTTCGACGTGGAGGGTCTTCAATACGGATTTTGAATTTCTAACGTGCACGGCAGGTGGGGTGGGCAACGTTTGACATGGGGATGGAATTAGACGACCTACGTTCAACCGTGAGGGGTCTCCGTTGAGCACCCGCGTGAGATAGAGTTGCTTCATCTCCTTCTCGAGACGGCTTGGAAGTCCGGGGTACATGCTAGACCCGCCAGAGAGGACGATGTGTTTGTAAAGTTCTGAACGGATATCTACAGCCGCGGCCTGGATAGTTTGGAAGAGCATTTCTGTGCGTTCCAACGAGTGTCAGCGCGCCGGAGACTGGAAGATGGGAGGTGTGACGAACCTGCTACACCTGGCTGGTCCATGTCGACCAGGTGTGGCTGGAACATGCACTCTGGAGCTTCAAACCGCTCTGAGCCCACTTTGATCGTCCGCCCATCAGGAAGCTGACGGATAGATGAGCAGCGTCACAAGCCGCGATGATGATCAATCACGCACCGTATAACTTTCGACAAGGACTGTAGTTTCTTCTGCCAGCTTTTGATCGAGCTCGAGATCGTAACTAACACGGAGTATATTCCGGAGCAATAGGGTGCTGATAAACGATGTCTCTTACCTGACGTAACATAGTTTTTCCTTGATCTCTCGCACCGTTTCGAAGTCAGCGGTACGGTTGAAAGCATATCCGCGCATGAGCAGAAGTTTGATCAAGTACCGGGTCACGTCTCGGCCAGCGATATCCAAGCGGCGAGTGAGATGTGGGATGGAAAAGCCTGAGTATACGGGTATGATGTGCGTAACACCATCCCCTGAGTCGACGACGACGCCTGTCGTGAGACCTGCCCGAAAACACATCCATCCTGACACTAATGCACTATCACGCCTCACTGAAACACTCACCTTGCGCATAGAGGGTCAACACGGCCTGAATAGCTATATATACGCCTTGAAACCCATACTCCTCGAACATGACTTGCACCATCCTCTGCCTGTTGACCTTTGGATTCATCGGCGGTTCAGTGAGTAACACTTTCCGCCCGCGCGGGTCGACTTTGAGTTTCTCGTCAAAGGTGTAATCCCAGAGATGTTTCATGTCTTCCCAGTTCCGGACGATACCGTGTTCCATCGGTTGGGTTACTTGGAGGTAGTTACGGTTCTCTGCGGCTTCGTCGCCGATCATGATGTCCTTGATCACCGCAGAGCCGACACGCTCTTCAGCACGCAAGATTGGGCGGCCGACGATGGAGGGAAAGACTGTGGTATTTGTTCAATTAGGGTCTTATCTCACATTGTGGGTTACCAGGACGGCGCACCGTGTTCTGGAAAGTTTGATCCTGCATAGCCAACCTTGACAAACTGCGGGGGAGACATCATGTCAGTTGGTTGATTGGTGTCTAGGAAGAAACGGGCACTTACGCCTGTTCCATTATCGACGACGAGAGGTGGATCTGGGTCCATGGGTAAGTTAGGGTCTTGCAAATGTGATTGTTGTGTAGCGATAGCGAAGTGCTACTAGTGAGCCTGGTATGTTTATATTGCTTTGGCTTCGTGACACAGGCAAGGCGTTCGATCGATGATCCATATGTACTTCATTTTCATTCATTTTCCGCAAGGTTCCAGAGTGCAAAATGCTTAATACGGTACGACGTCCCTACGATACGAACTCAATGACTCTCCCGTGCCACCTTTGCGTAGCGATGAACAACAAGTGATCCGATCACAAGTAAAGCGCGCTCAATGATATGCCCAGTACTGCGCCAACGATTGTGCCTTTGTTGTTACTCACGCCCGAGTTGGGAGTCGATGAGACAGTGGAAGGCAGCACGACTGTCGGCGGTGGGCTAGAGACAGGTAGTGATGGCGAGGGTAAGAATGAAGACGTTGCACTGAGAATTTACAATTGATTTCCGAGTTATTTGGATAGACGGCAAGTCAATCGGATTCGTACCTAGCGTTTGCGACGGTGAGTGTGATGGATTCGATGTCAAATCGGGTGGGCTGGTCTGCTTGTAGAAATGTGATGCCTAGAGTAGTCGTCTCTGTTTCCGGGATACCCACGGCGACAATGAGACTGATCGAAGTGTTAACCTCCGTAGTTATTGAGACATCGGTAGGTTCTGCAGTCAAAGTAAGATTGACGGTCGCATTTGAGGAGGAAGTGGTGCTAAGATATAGGGTAGAAGCTGAATACAGATGTCAGAGCTTGACTGAGCGTCCAAGCGGATACCCAAGTGGGCATATATTACCTCTGAAAGTAAGGAACATCTGTGGTATAACGTTGCCTGTTTGTGGTGTGGGCCCATCGGTATAGACTACGGTAGTTCCGATTAGGGTGTCGTTATATACCTGCCTAAGGGCTGGCAGTTAGTGACTCGAGAGGGAAAATGAGTAAGAGTATTAGTACCATGGGCTTGTACAGCCTGTTGTGGTGGATGAAGAGATGCAGAGCGGCGGATTATATATGATATCTGGATGTGTACTCGAGAGGAAAACACTTTGTTGCGCCAAGGCTGGAAGGAGCAGACAAAGAGCAAGACACACCCGAGAGAGGGAGTCTGTCATGGTTGAAGGTGCCCGTTACCAAGGAAGGATTCTGTAATAAATGTAAATGAAGCTCACTTGGTTCCTGTCTTATTTCCGCTCATCAAACGCCTGGAGGTGCCAAGTCGTGGCTGGCTGGTGGTAGGTATTAATGGAAATCAATTGGGCCTGACACTGATCTGACTTGTGCCTTTTCCTTTCCAATTCGTGAGGTTTTTTCGCAAGGGACAAGCGAATTTCTCCATGGCATGGGCCATGTGGGGATATGTCTTAGTCAGCAATGCTGTACGTCCCTCCTTGTTTTTCCGACTTTGCCAAGTACCTGACTACGTTTGACCTTCCCATCATTGCGACGGACTCCTCCTCCTCCTCCTCCGTTTCCAGAGGATCATCCATTCTTTTGCTTATTCGTTCCTTACGAAAATATTATCACTAAATAAAATTTGGCCAACATGACAAAAAGGTTTACTCGTCGCGACTTTTTGTACAAGCGCTCTCACTGGAATGGCGCACACCTGGGCCTTGCTGACCGCGCCTCGATCCCTTCGCCTCTCGACGACGACGACGACGACTCACCCTCGAAATCCTCTTCCACCTCTTCTGTTGGTGGGTCTCCATCACATCATTCTCGTCTCTACGTCTGACCGCGCTCTTTTGTAGCCAAAGTTACCAATCCCGTCACCTCGCTCTCACCAGCCTCAACAACATCGGGTACTTCCCCAACTTCCATTCCCTCCACTCCCTCGCCCTCGCCCACTCCAGCCACTTCCTCCCACTCCTCCCCATCCTCCCCTTCTTCCTCTTCCCCTTCCCCCCCGACCCCGACATCTGCAACCCCGACATCTTCCTCCCCCACCACTCCCACGGCTTCTTCCATTGTTTCGACTCCGTTGACGCTAGCCGTGAGCGATTTTCCTGCCTTTGTTGAACTGTCATATCTAAATCTCTCTAGTCGACACCCACCACCCATGCAACCTCCGCCAGCACCCGAGTTACGACTGGTACCTTGTTCACTCTTACGTCCAGCCCGTCCCCCTCTACTACCTCCTCCGCTGGCTCTTCTGGTGGAACCAACACAAGTGCGATCGTAGGTGGTATTGCCGGCACCCTCGCTGGTATTGCCTTCCTGGGCTGTCTCCTTATGTGGTGCATGGTGCGCATTGCATGCTCATCACCTCAGATATTATTTTACTTACTGGCAACGTCTCATTAGCGTCGTCGGCGAAGCCGTGATACCGACAACTTTGACGCCAAGGCCTTTAGGCGTCAGTCTGCCATTTTGGTCGATGACCCTGTCGCGCCCGCACGGTCCTACAATCCTCGCCCACCAACCATGATCGAGCGCCACAATGCATCTCCTGCCCTCGCCGCACAGGGTGATTATGGTGGTCAGAATTTCTACGGTAATTACGGCGGACACGGTCAACAGCCTCCCTATGCACCTGAGATGATTCAGCCCGCCGGCTCTCCTCCCCCACAGGGTTATGGTGCACCTCCGATGGGTTACGCTGGTTACAGCGACCCTCAGCAACCAGTTTCTAGGCAACCGTCTAACGTGGGATACGCTGGTTACGACTCTCAGCAGCGACTCGCCAGCCAACCCACAAACGTCGCATATCTCACACGCCAGCCGAGCTCTGTTGCTGGATATGCCCCTCCTATCGCCCCTCCTGGCTCGTTTGACCCGAATGCTCACTACGTCAATCTCAACCGTTCTAGTGTCTCCCCGTACCAGGCTGCCCAATATGCTGACATTTCGCGCCAACTGGGCACTACCGACCCCAATGGACAAGTTCTTCATGAATCATCTGAGTTACCAGACGGTCCTTTACCGAGTCCATTTGATGACGCCGCTGAGGCGACTCCAATGCCGGATGTCACCTCTCCTCTGGCTGCGCCTGGCCCGGTTTCCGCACTCCCCACACCACAAACACAGGGGAACGCTCCTGGGGCTCATCAGCGACCAGCCACCCTCTATGATGAGGGTGACGCCTACGGTGGAATCTAAGCATTTCATACGCCGCGACGTATATGTGTGCTTTGCTGGTGCGGTGACACTGTTTCGAGCACTGTACAGTTTCACCCAAGCTACTTATTGCTGTATTATCTTTGAACCTCATTTTCGCCACCAAACGCTTTGCACGTGTGCATACTGGTTTCTGCCGTTGTTCCACTGCGACGCCAGACTGGTCTGCTTTGTCGCATTTTTTTTTGAACCTTTCTTGACGCTTCTCTTCCCATCCCTTCTGCGAGCTGTCGCTGTCCGAGTCGGACTGCCCCATCTACTCCTACCACGACGGTCACCTTGCCTCCTTTCATTTTCACTGCGATAGCGGTGGCCTCACCCCGTGAAAGATCTCATTCACACGATGGATGTACTTTTACCCCACTGGCTAACGAGCCTCAATCTCGTCGATACCTTCTACAATCTTGACTTACCCGTTTTTTCTCTGCACAATCATCCGATACGATTGACATTCGCCCTTTGCCTCAATGATTTTCAGAATTTTTTGAGCTGTTACGCTTTCTTGATGGTTGTCATTATGGTTCTTTATGGGGTGGTTTGTTGTGAACATTCCAGTTTTCCTCAGGTGCGGGTATATGTTGATCCTATGAGTATTTATACATGAATTGAGTCGCTGCTTCTGTGAGCTGGGGCATGTCGGGCATGTTCTACCACCTGCACGCAAAAAGTTGGAAGGAAAACCCAAAGAAGTATATCTATCTACACACATTCTACCATCACGTTAAGTCGGCAACCCATGGAAAAGTTTAACAGTGGTAAAAGACGCTTGTCACCACTGATCAGTGAATGAGGCCGAGTCAAAAAATCGGCTTTGATAAGGCTTACAGTAACTACTCCCCACCAATCAGATGCGCCGATTTCACGGCCACCTGGAAGCCAGTTGAGTCAAGCTTTCATTTGGGCGGTTTTGCTGACGGCGGCATACGGTGATATATTAGATCATTATCTTATCAGTTTCTATCGCAGGCAGAATAACTTCTATGAACATGGGGTAAGGATACAGTGTCCTATGCCTACTCCTGCTGTTGATATGATCGTTCACGGAATAGATTGACCGATTTCAGAAGCATTGGTCAAGTTATGCTGCGCAGGCCCATCTCCTCGGACCCAGTGGAGTTACGTATGTATTTGTTCCTCGGTAACACGACATTCCTTGGCTACTCGCTGATTTATTCATTGCGCAGCACTTACGCCAGACTCTCTTCGCCGGACCCCCGCGCCGCGCCCTAACCGAGGCTACTAATTGGCCAATCATTCGTGGAGTGGCCTCCTCTTCAATTTCTACTAGGGTGGGCATGCATCCGTTTTTGAAAGTTTGGAGTCTCGCGACTCTTTTTGCTTACGCTGGTGCTTTGACACGCCAGACTGAGCTTGTTTTGAGTAATGCAGTCGTGGCTCCAGACGGTTATAGCAGGCGGTGAGTTCCAGGCAAGCTGTCTGGTTCGTTCTCTTACATTACCGTCAGTGCTATTGTCGTCAACGGTGAGACTCCTGGATCCCTCATCACAGCCAACAAGGTACAGCTCCATTTTTATATTATATGTGCGTGTGTTTCAATTAACTTCTTTGCTTGCAAGGGTGACCGTCTGGAAATCGACGTCCGAAACCACCTTTCGGATCTGGCCACGAACACCAGCACCTCCGTGGTAAGGTCGTCGTTGTTCAACCATATTGACGCTCAACGCTGGTAAAGCACTGGCACGGTATATACCAACGCCATACGAATTCCTTCGACGGCACTGCTTTCGTGACTCAATGTCCCATTGTTCCTGGACATTCATTCCTCTATCAGTTCGACGTGCAGAACCAGTCTGGCACGTTCTGGTACCACTCTCATTACAATCTTCAGTACTGCGATGGCCTTCGTGGCCCGCTTGTTATTTATGATCCTCAGGACCCATACCGCTTCATGTATGACGTCGATGATAGTGCGTTCTTAAATTGTTGGTCTTCGACATCACCTGACGTTCCTCTAGATTCAACGATAATCACCCTGTTTGATTGGCAAGTAGATGTTCCGCACATCCTTCACCGGTTGCTTGACACAACCTAGGTTTCACATAAACGCATATGCTGTCACGGGCCTTGACAATCCATCGGCGATCCTTGTCAATGGTATCGGTCGGTACCCCGACGGCCCGAACACGACTTTGTCTGTCACCAATGTGGAGCAGGACAAGCGATATCGTATCAGGTTGATCAACATGGCGTGCAAGACACCCATCCTCTTTTCTATCGATAACCACAACTTCACTGTCATCGAAGCCGATGGACAAGCTGTAGTCCCTCTCTCCGTCGACCAGATACCAATAGATGTCGGACAGCGATACTCGTTCGTTCTAGAGGCGAACCAGCCAGTAGACAACTATTGGATACGCACAATGCCCTCAAGCTATACGTCAAACCTTACGGATGGCTTGAATTCGGCAATTCTCAGGTATGCGGGCGCACCGAAAGCGGAGCCAACGAACAGGACGTGGCCCCTTGTCAACGTGCTCAACGAAACTGCACTCCATGCACGCGACAATCCGGTAGCACCAGGTCTGCCGTACTCTGGAGGGGCCGACGTTTCCATCAACCTCGTCGGAACTAAGAACAGCACGACTCTCGAGTACTACATAAACGGTGTCAAGTATATCCCACCAGATACGCCGACCCTCTTGCAGATTCTGAGTGGAGCGAGAGGAGTCGCGGCCTTGGCCAACCAAGGGTCAGTATACACTCTCCCGCCAAACAAAGTCATCGAGGTGTCCTTTCCAACAGAGTTTCTTACATCACCGGTATGCACTTTCTCGTCCGTTACGTTCTCTGCTGATAGTGGTGTTAGCACCCGTTCCATCTACACGGGGTAAGTCATCCTCATCAATCTAAATTCTTCGCGAACTCAATCGATCCAGCATTCCTTCTACGTCGTGAGGAACGCGGGGACGACACTTTATAACTATATCGACCCTGTTCAGCGTGATACCGTCACCATTGGATCTAATACGGACAACGTCACCGTCCGATTCGTGACTGACAACACAGGACCGTGGTTCCTTCATTGGTATAGTGGTGACTTGTTTCAACGACCGGTCTCTGACTCCTTGTTTGATCAGCCACATCGATTGGCATTTGCAGTCGTGAGTACAGTCGGTCTGAGCCGAGCCGTCGTGGGTTAACGCCTTGTTTGCGTGTAGGGGTATGGCAGTCGTGTTCGCTGAAAATTCAAACGGGACCGCGCAGAACGATCCTGTGAACGGTAAGTCCGGTTTCATGACATCCTCGCAGGCGCCTCACCTCATCGATCGGTTAGATGATTGGAGAGACCTTTGCCCAGCGTACAACAGTAGCCACACTACCCACTAGTGATCTATCCATGGCTTCGATGTTAGAGTGTGGATGATCGACTCCCTTATACCACATACATACCTAGTATAACACATAGTCCCTCGCGACACATGGGATTCCTCCCAAGTCGATTCACGGGGATTTCATCTCCAACACCCATAACTCCTTCACAACACACACACTTGGATAATACTAAAAAACTACTCACTTTTAACATCGTGAAACCTATCGACGTCCTGAAAAAAAAACTTGATCAATGACGACGCTTCAAGATCAGATGTCCACGCTTGCAATCGAGTCGAAGGCTGGTCGGCCGATATCAGAGGCTGTCAGGCTATCCAGGAGTGGCTAAATGGTGATGGGAACTCGATGGATGAAGAATGGGTTGTAGAAACTCTGGATATCATCCCAATGCATCCGATGTTGAAAGGTTCAATCGGGTTTGCAAGACTAAACAGTCGTGCAAAAACTACAGAATATCGTGGGCGAGGTTTGATGCACGAGTGGTCGCTTTCCAACACCGGAAACGGCCGCTCGAACGATTATCGAAGCTGTCAAACGATCCAGTCATTCGATACATCGCGCCGAAACACAAATCTTCTGTTGGAGTGTGTTGGCCGAGCCCGCACCTACTAGGACTCGATGTCGGCGCGGGACGCGCCATCGAACTGCGCATACGGACAGATGCGTAGCACCGATGGCTTCAGACCGTATCTAGAGGTTCGTCGTGTGCTTTGCCATGAGCCAGTGACGCGTGATCCGTACGCTGATTCAGCTCGCAGCGAAAAAAAACGTGGAACAACGCACTACTTATCATATTTGAGAGGCGCCTACCGTATACGAGCCCTCGCCAAGCCGTACGACGAAGCCGGAGTATTAATTTATGTTCTTGGAGGAAATGGAATGCTGTTGGGTGATCCAACTGAGGATAGGCGACGACGGCATTGGAGGCTGCTGCTGCACATTTGAGAGCAAAGGATTGAAGAGGAAAACGTCAGTACCTTCATCCGAATCGCATAACACATCTGACATGACGGAGGTTTCTGTACTTGCTGGTGTGGTCAGACAGTTAATTTCGTAGGACAAGCGGTATCTTGACCCGAGTAACGACATATTCTCGCAACGGCTTGCTGACCCAGTGCCTGCATTACAGCAGTCGCGGGAGGTTGTAAGTACATGACTGTCAGAAAGATGATTAGTACCGTTCACTGGCACAAGGTCAGAGATAAACTGCAGTGCTTGCCAAATTGGGTGATATTTGGTAATTCACGCCTTCTGGTGACCAGACCGCCACACATCTTACAATTAATTGTTAAAACAGTTGAAAAACTGTCATATCGGATAATTTCCGTCAATTTCTGTTGCATTTTCTGACAGGATGGGCCTGATTCAGAAGCCTAACCGAGCGAACACCTGTCAGTTTCGCTCGGTTAAAACTTGTGAATTAGGAATCCTGTCATATAGGGATGACATTTTCGGTTTCAAGATTCCTCTTGTATATAATGCATATCGCAGTTGAGTTTTCGAGTTTGTGCCTCCTTTTTTCGACACTGATCAGCCTGTTCCGCTCATCTGCAGGTTGGGCGGGGGATTCACACTCGAGATTGCTAGCCCATTTATTAAGATTGCCTCTCTCAATAGTGTGGCCCCGTGCGTCAATCATAGCTATTATCGCGTCAACGACGAAGTCATAACCTTTGCAGAACGACACCCGGTACTGAGCTTGTTCTGTCTCAGCCATGTCAATGTCCGATATCCCGGCGAATTGGGGCCCAGGAATGATAGGTAAAGAAATTAATGCAGATCCCGATATCTGGATGCTCACCGATTCGAACAGGGTACTCGATTGCTGGTTTGTATGTACATTAGACCTCACTCCACTCCCCAGAATCTGATGCTTTCAGCAGAATGTACGGTGTTACATTGGGCCAGACGATTTGTTACACATATTGGTTTCCGGACGATCCTTGGCTTATGAAGACATTCGTATGGGCATTCAGCTTTTTCTTCACCACATATCTGACGGTCTTACTTAGGTGTTTGCGATATTGTAGGTCGTGTATTATTTTCTCGTGCATCGTCACAACGCCCTTCCCCAGTTTAGCAGACACTGTCCATGCGATAGGGAGTGCTCAAATCTATTGGGGGGTGCTCGTATCGTGTCACCGGAGCTCTTCATGGAATTGCCAGCATGGAATAACATGGTAAGCCCTAGATCATCCGAGATGCAGTCGACCTGTATTTATGCGACCCGTAGGGGTGCATATGTAGGTGCCTCGTAACTGATGATACGCTCTTCGTTACTTATTTATAATCTCCACTGGAGGTTCTGATATGGCTTAACGTGAGATCCTATGCAAGATCATCGATTTTGTGCTCATCACCAGCTCCCCAGTACATCATCACCTTTGCCGTGCAGAGGTTCGTAGGAGCTTTCAGTATCGTATAACGTACTAAAATATTTGGTCAGTTTTTACTGCCGTCGCATATGGGCGAGTAAGTCATTTCCGTTAAATCGTCACGTTGCTCGCAGTAATGTCTCCACAGTCAGCAACAAGAACAAACTTCTTACTCTCGCCATTGTCAGTCCCGGCACTACCAGGATATGTGTATCAAGATCTCATAACACTTTCTTGTAGCTTGTCACAGCGAGTGTGGGATTTGGTAAATCTATCCCTGAACTTTGAAGTAGTGAGCCTTGTCTGACTCGCCAACTTCACCAGTTTTTGGTACATGTATGTGTTCTGAAGGACTCGCTTGGGATCGACTGAGTGCATGCTTCTCTAGGGTTCAACATTGACGTGTTTGTGCAATCTTTGCTCGCACCAACGAAAGTTGAAGCAACCCTTTTGCAGCGCTCAAGTTGGAACCATCGATTATCTGTTCGCTTGTCCAGTGAGGTGCACGTGTTGCATTGAGATGTTCGCTGATTTCTTTCCATCGTCCAACTATATCCTCAGTTTATACTGCCATTTTCTGTGGCGAACGTGATGTGTGACTCCCTCATCACATTCGCCATCTTCAAATATATGTTGAAATCTGAGTTCCGGAGGCGACGCAGTGTAATTCAGGATCTGGCAGTCGTATGTATCAATACGGGTGCGTTTACTTGGTAAGCTCGCATATTCAAAAGTCACCTTCTATATCTTATCACTACGGTTCGTTCAGCGCAGTATCGGTCGCCACTGGTGTCGTGGTATGCTTAAGAGTCAGTACGTAGCATGGTTGCTGACTGACAAGCACAGTACCTCGCTCAAAGTAACAGCTATTGGACAGCCGCAGTGGGCGTCATAGTTAGCCGGAGCAAGTCCCATTCTTCCAATGACAGATAATACAATGCTGACTTTTTCGTCGTGTGTAGGCTACGTGAACTCTATGCTGGCGGTGTAAGTTTCATGACGCTCCCCTCGTACCCAAAGCGTGGACATGAATATTTGGACAGGCTCAATGCGAGAAGAACAATCCGTGAGCAGGACCGGAACGTCTACGACTTGACTACCATGCAAACAACGTTCTCGCTCTCGCTCAACCTGAACCCGCGCCGCACCTAATCCAGACTCGTGATCTTAGGACTCAATCTTCCCGAGATTCCTGTTGGTCTTTGTTCTTTCCCTCTTTCTTTTGCTTATCAGAAGTTGCGGATGGTACTTGCTTGAAGGTTGTTGCCAGCGAGGCCGGAATGCATTTCTTGTCGTTTCGTTTGTCTTCCGCTCCATGCTCCGATGCAATGTACATATAAGTGTTGGGTATCTACCGACTTCATCCCAACTGTGGGGTAATCGTGACGAGTGCATTGGAATCACAGCCCGACCGCAGCGTCGATCTGAGCACCAACTCCCGCAATACCTTGGCAGCGCTCATCAACTTGAAGCTGCTCGCCCTACACGTACCCTACAGCCTCGAGCGCATCCTGGGGCCCACCCCCGACACAGGCCTTTGCGCCACCACGCTACAAAAGGTCGACCCGCCCAAAGTCTCGCTCTGGTCCACCATACCCCCCCTCCTCCCGCCCGCGTTGTTCTCGATCGCCACTGTTTCCGATCTGGACCGCTAGTTCCACTTTTCTTTTTTTTTTTGTTTGCTTGGACAAGTCGAGCATGTCCGACCCGCCGACGGTGGAGGGAACGCATGCCAAGTAGGTGTTTGAGCACCTCAGGAACATCGCCCGCGAGGCGCGTCCGATCCACAACGCAATACCTCCCGAGTCTCTCGAAGACACGTATCGTCCCGAAGATGCATCGGGCGGCTATGGACTGGAGGATGCGAGACGCGACGAACCTATTGCGTCCCCCGGGCCAAAGTCTTCGAGCGGAAAGAATCGATCACTAACCCCCCCCCCTCCAAGTCGTCCGTCCATGGCTCGTCTCCGCCACGGACTCACGGAATTTTTCATGACAGTTCGTGTGACTGGGCAGCCGACGCGAGCCGCCGTCACATGCAAACAAGCCAGATTTTACGCACGGAAATCAAAGCGTCCGACGGACCACGGTCGTTCAAGCGAAAAGCACACGTCCCCTTTCCGATTCCACGTGCCGAGGCCCGGAGGATTCAGGATGAAAAGTCAAATAGTCATGTGCACGTTGACGACGACGACGACGACGGTGGTGGTGGTGGTGGTGGTGGTGTCAGGTGAACGCTTCGGTACGCGTACGCCCGGGCGGAGCCTCCAATTCTTCTTGTGACCACTGGGGGTTTCCGAACTGAACTTAACTTCGGGTGCGTTCGTCTTTCAGGGCAGCCAAGTCCCGTCCTTTCCCATGCGATTAAAATTGACCTCGAGGATCCCACCAACGACACGTTTCCCGATCTCTTCATCTCGTTTCAGTGGTCCCGAATACCTAGCGAGAGGGGGCCACCTCCATGCCTCAGACCCACCGGTAGAAAGGCAAAGACAAAGACAAAAAAAAAAAAAAGAAGAAGGCTGGGTTCTGCAAGGCTCGATCGATCAGCATAGGTGAGAGTCACTCGCCATACAGCGGCGCAACCGCGTCTCGCTCTTGTCGTCGTCTATCGAGAAACGCGCCCACAACGCGCAAGCCAGTCCGATTCCGCACTTTGGAGATAGTCGAACCCAAAGCAGAGGAGGACGCTATCCGGTCCTGGGATCGCCTACACACGAAAATGATGCTTGCTCGACCGAACGTCGGCGCAAGGCGTTCTCCCTGTGTGATGCGTTGATGACCCGAGGCCGCTCACAGCAGACACCGTTCGTGGTAGACTCGCCGCGGTGAAGGGTGGGTCGACCTCGAGTCAACCGTAAGTATCCCTGAATGGGGAGGGGGGGGCGTACTCCGTATTCATATTCCGTTCTCCCTGAACGGCGAACGACCTCGATTCCCAACCGCTTATGTACTACTCTACTACCAGGGCTGTGATAGATCTCGAACGAGATGCAGTGAAATCTTATGCCGAGCGCCCATCATGATCGTCGTGGCCCGGTGAGCATGGCAATGGTGGAAATTGTGAGGCATGGGCTACAAAATTGACGCTGCTTCTTGATCCCGCGTAATGGATATCCGTCGTTCAGTCGTCGCCTGTGTTTCGTCACCAATGGTAATGACGTGAAACAACCGAACGCATAACACCACGTCCCGTTGACAGACCGGCGACACGGAGCACCGAGGTGAAACATATGAACACCTTTGAACGTTGCGCCAGTCGAGATGGCGACTTCACGCCCAAGGAAAGAAAGTGCATCGCGACATTCAATATTTCCGGATCGTTGAACTTGAACTCTAATCAAGCGAGTTTATTGTACATGAGGGTGTTGCCAGAAGGTCGTACGGCGGCGAGGTCGACTGGGGTGTACCTCGGATACCAAATTTGGCCGTTGGGGTTTACCTCGCCTCAACCTCACCTCAAGGCCTCATATCGACCTCCAGTCGTAATGGACCCCCTAAATCGACTGCATTCACGTCCATAACGGAACTGAGGTACTACACGGCGCCTGAATCTTCGGAGAATCGAAGATCCTCTTATCGTCACCATCCGCGGCGACGTCCTCCCTTGCCCCACTTCTCTACGAGGAAGAGCGTCATGTACTCATACACCTCCCTCTTAGCGCCTCTTCTGACGATGGCATGGTCACTGTGTGTGCAGGCAGATCATCAATGATAAGCGACGGAGGAGAAAGAACGTGCGGGTGAACCTGTCAGTAAACATCCTAAATCTGAAATTCCGGACTTGCGCTTCTGTGAGCATGTCGAGCAGGTGCGCAGAGTGGGCCAAGTGGACATTGTCATCTCCGCTCCCATGAGCAAACAGGAAATCTATGTTCTTGAACCCTTCCACGTGCGAAATGGAGGCATTGACGTATCCGCCCGGGTTATCGTTTGGAATGCCCATGTAACGCTCCGTATAAATTGAATCTGCAACCGCGGGTTGAGTTACCCTGACGCTCGCGACGAAGCTTTGCTTACCGTACAGTCGCCAACTTGTGACGGGCTACAAATCAAGCTAAGTGGCAAGATGCGACGAGGCGAAGCCCAACTCACCGCGACAGCCATAGCCAAGGAATGGATTCCAGCATTAGCTTCGGCGACCTTGGAGGCCATGAACCCTCCATAAGACTGGAGTTGATACCCATGAGTCTGTGGGTGATTCGCGGTCCAGGACAGGTGCTCTTACCCAACCCCATATGCCGATGCGGTTCGGGTCCACGTAGTCCTTGCCTGCCCAGATGCTGGGGGATATAACGTGAGCGGGCGCGAAAAAAGCGCGAAAAAGAAGCACAGAACACACCGTGCAGCATTGATCTGATCCTGCGTTTCCCAGAAGCCCATGTTGTACCTAACTGGATTGCGCAATCGACGTCCCTTGTACCCGGTTCCACGCCCGTCGACAACGACGACAACATACTGCAGGGTGCAGACAAGGTAATCATGCCAGTCACGTCTGTATTCGACGTCGACTTTCTGACTCCCAGGGCCGCCATAACTATCAAGATTCAGAAAAACATGGATGCGATCTACGACCGAGCACGCACACAAGGAATAAAACCGGGTATTTCGTGCGCCCAGAAGCGTCCATTTTGGGTGGTCGCATTTCCTTCACGTTAAGCTCTGAGATCCGGTAAGCGACGGTGTGTTTAGGATCGGAACAAATACTCACCATAACCATCGCTATCGATCGTCGAGTACGTGATGGTTGCTGCTTCAAATTCTCCAAGGGTTATGTTCAATGCGGCATTATCAGTGAGGACATAATCAAAGTCTGCAAATCGAACAGTGAACCGCACTCAATCCTTCTGAAGCACCGAAATTACCTGGTCTGTTGGTATCCACCACCCTCTGCCACGGAACGTTTGGACCTGCATAATGTAGTAAATAAAACCCTGCACCAGGTGAAAAGCTGGCGGAATAGGAAGACGGCGCCGAATCGTCGGTTAGGAGGGTAGGGGGAATCACTGAGTCGGTCTGCGGTGATGAGATCGGAACTGAGTACAGATGACGTTCGATAGATGAACGCGCAGCTTGGAAATAACTGTTTGAATTTATTTCTTTAGCATCCTGTGCTGCATAAGCAAACGGACATTAAAATATTAGAGCTCACATCAATCCCCGTTGGGTATCCACCGCTTGAATACCGTTTGTAACCTCCCAGGTACCAGAAGTAAGGAAACGCGGCGTGGAGGAAGTGGCCGGGTCAAAGAGGGCAATATGATTATATCCATCTTGGGTAGGCACGATGTCCATGTAAGCGGGAGAATCGCCAGATCGTAGGTTTGCTGGGACTGGGTAGATATGCTGGTCCTGCAAGTGTGTGGACTGTATGAGTCCCAGAACGTGCCATGAGCTAAAGGTTCACTAACTGCGTCAATCCAACCCTCATCGCCCTCTTCACCATTGATGCCAAGCTTTCTGACAACTTGGCCCGTCACAATGCCCCCGGAATTTGTAGTACCCAAATCGAACAGCACGACGTTCCCGTGATCAGCAGCTCTGGTGACCTCCTTCAATACCAATGTTGAATTGTCAACCCAAGCAACCTGGTTGATGATGCTGTTGTTCAAAGGGTAGCTATCGGGCCATCTCAGCTCAGCAACGGCCTCATCTGCAACGGAGGCTGGTGCAGACTCCGACTGACTCAGATAAGCTTCAAGATCAAAAACGTGCACCGATACGAGAGGGTTATTGTAACCTGGCTTTGGGTATTTAATCACCACATCTTCCGTATATGGGATGACAGCGTAGGCGTCGTCGGTCGGATTATAGATAGGAAATCTGTATTCTTCAACGGCAGTTTCGTCGAGGCGAAGGAACGCGATTTTTGATGAGTCAGGCGACCACCAGAGTGCATAATCTTGTGACAAAACTTCTTCCTCGTAAATCCAGTCCGGTACACCATGAAATAGTGACGCATTGCCACTCGTGGTCACCCGGATGGATGAGGTCGATGTGCTATAAGCCAAAATGAATGCAAATTCGCAAGCCTTAAAAACACTCACGATGGCGACGGAAGAATGTAGAGATCATTAGAAGAGACGAAAGCAATTGATTCACCAGTAGGCGACCAGGCTGCGTATGCCGTCACTGGGGGATTAGTAGGCGGAAGAAGTGGATAGGTGGCTTTAGTCTCCAGGCTGTGAACGTAGTAATTTCCGAAGCTCGAATATCTCCATTGCTACTACTAGGTGAGATTCCAGAAAAAACAAACCTCCGGAGAGCTTGTGCCTACCTTGTGATGATTCGCTTTGACAAGGATGTATTTCATGTCTGGAGAAAGCTTCCAGTCCGTCCAAAGAATTATCTGACCGTTCTCCTGCAGGCAGAATTCAGCGAGGATGGCTTAGCGAAGGAAGCGACCATTTACGTCTCTGATGTCAGTAAACGAAATCAACGGTGTGGTTGTATTTGTCTTCAGGTCAACAAGTTGAATTTGTCCGTTGTGAGGGGTTGAGAAAATTCCATCTCCGGCTAACGCTACGTGAGCGACGAACGATTGGCTCACTGTCTACGCACCCTCTGGGACCCAGTGAAGATCTCGGACATATTGGCTAAAGGTCCCATTGAATATGAAGTCGAGAGATACCTTGCGTCCTCTCGATGCAAGGTATGGCTTCCCATGATAAAGATTAGTTGCGGCAAACACGCCAATGCAGGCAGACAAGAACACCAATGATGCCAGAGAGTATATGAGATACCTCAGGGCAGCTGGGCGCTAAGCGTGAAGTGGAATGAACTCCAACGTATTATGCTGCGGGGGGCACTGACTTTATCACCTCCAACTCTTGAGCCGTTCCCTGGCTCCGAATCCCCAAATCCACCTGGGCCAAGTATTCCGTGGTGTTCTGATTTATCCAGAAAACGGTCTTCCTCCTCCTCCTCTGAGCTTGGTGGATCAAACGGCCCATCTCCATAGTAGACCGGTGGCCGCACGACAAGGTGAGGGCGCGGATGAACGCGAGAAGGCTGATAGGAAATGTCTACAAAATCCTCGTCCGCATCGTTTTCATAAACGCGTTCGTAGGTTGGGCCGGACATCGCACGCCCGACGTCCTGAAACGTTTGATGACCACAAATGGTAGAGCGAAATAGGCAATCAAAGTCATCGGGATTCGGGACTGAATTCTTAAATGATTATGTAATTGTGATCACGTGGGGTTTAAACCGAGAGCTCGAACGAACGAAAGCGTCAGACTCGGCGTATGGCCTGGAAGCCCTGGACCGCACCACAGACATCATGGTACCTCCACGACAAAGCAGCTGGGACCCTGTCTTGCTTATTTCTCAGGTATTTACTACCAAGTTATCGTCGTCTAAATCGCTAATGGTCGTTGCCAGATCGTATCCATGCAGACGTTACACTACCTGACCCTTGCTCTCCTCATCCCCCCACTGCTCACTGTCTTTGCGGAGCCAACTTCTCTCATGCATGAAGGAGGTGCTGCCAATGTCGGTATGTAACTTCTTCTGCAAATGTACCCATCCAGGGAAATACAGCATCGTTAGGCATGGTAATGGACTGGAGAGAAATGGCTGGCCAACCTACTGTCCGCGGCATCCAAGGCGAGGAGCGATGGAGCTCCTATTATGGCGCATGGAGTGGCGGAAAACGAGTGGGTGGTGGGTGGGAAGACGGTCAATGGGACGGACGGACAGACCCTATACGAGGTTGGGTCATCGCGGCATCCTGGTTGATCGCTTCTTCAGCAGAGTACGTATTCCACGATGCATGCGGTCATGCTCTAACTCCTTTGTCGAACAGTATCTACTACTTGTACACTCTCGTACGGCGGCCGCGCCTCATTTTGGACTTTGCATTAACATTAATGTTCAATCACCTGGTGCTCACGACATATTACTCGACTTCCATTCCCACCTCGTTGTTCTTCTGGCTGGTCATGTTTGCAGGGTCTGCGTGGACTGTAATAATCGCGGAGCAACTCTGCGTAAAGAGAGAGATGACGGAAGGTCTGGTTATATCTGCTCCGAGGGATGAAGGTGATGAGATGGAAATGGGTGGGGTCTCACGTAGAGACTAAGTGAGCAGTACACTTCTTTTATGATATCAACCTCCCGTTCTTATCAATTATCATAGACGACATTACAATGTACCAGTTATTGCCCATACTTATGACTAGATGTTTCAGGGATGAGTGTTCTTCCAGTCTGCCAGCCGACCGCAGGGTTGCCTGGACATCGAATCACGGCGATGTGCTCAAACCGAGATATGAGAAGTACATTTGCCGATAGCTTCTTCATAAGCTCAAGGTTTGGTCTTGTCACCAACCAGGTGGGTTTCCGCTGTGCGACGCCAGCTGCGCACGCTCTTCTCCAGCATTTTGTTGACATATGTGGCGTAACCTTCACTCAGCCGTAACTTCGTTCAGCGCCATCATCAAAGTATGCATCCATTCAACTCCTTGACGTCGCTTCTTTTAATTGATGATTGCTTCAAAAGCGCCCCTCCCTCATCTCCGTTGACGTGGCTGGTCCATCAGCCATTCCGCAAGTGTTCCTCAGTAAGGTGATGATTAAATAATCGTGAGCATGTGTCTGAAACAATTGACCGCTGCGGAAACTATCGTCGCTTGGGTCTACAGCATTGAGATTATCCACTTACGAAGTTCGGTCGTCAACGGGTCAGGGTTTCTCCTCCAAGTTGTTAGCGTCAACGCCGTGATCACATTGAGGAGATCTAGTGATCGAAGCAAGTGCGTACCCTCACACACACAGTTGTCAAAACACAGGCGCCACTCGCACGAACCTTCCTGCCCCAAACCACATGTTGCCAGCCACTGACGAGAGTGGCGATGCCTTGTCTTGACCACAAAGTGCTCGAAAAGAATTTTCCAACTTGAAAGGCGGATGAGTGATGATGCAAGTCCACGGAGGTGTGGCACTAAAGTTACGTACGGGAGTCATCTCGAAACAGGTTGCTCAAACCACGTTTAACCTTTGAGTGCAGCGTGTCATAATTGCGATGCAGCGCCATTGGCAGCTGTTCTGCCTACCTACATATGCATATGTGGCGCGCCACCAGAAAGATGTCCAAGTCATGATCCAGCAGATGCGGCCAACGAAAAAAAGCTTGCGTCCATAAAAGGACGATCTGTGGATGTCCCATTGTTTCGAGCAGAGATTACCCTTGCCGGGTCTGCGATCCGATTCTTGTTCGGTTCTCGACGAGTGCTGTAGATGATCATAGTTTGAATCGGTACTGTGAAGATAGAATTGGTCCTGTTAATGTTACTGTTTGGTTTCCTGGATCGTTTGTGCGGGACTTTTGTGTGATGTCGGCGGATAGATTCCGAGCTAGATCTAGTATAAAGTTCGTCCGCGTTTTCGGCTCATAACTTGACGGTGACGGAGTCGTACTTCTCGATGCATGAACAGGAGGGGGGTGCGGTGGCGCATCGATTAATATGAAGAGCTCATGAACCCACGCAGCACCGTGAGATTATGTTTTAATGCAAAGCCCGACTTGAGAGCAGAACTTGCAGAGGAGCATATTGGTCCGCAATATGAGCAGCATATGGACCATCAAGCCACCAAATGACTTGTGGCAGAGTCTAGACCTGTTCAGATCAGACTGCAGGGCTGGACATTTACCACTCCCTCTCGCACGAAAAATTGGCCAGGGTTTGGAAGAATCTTGGAGCTCTCGGGGCCGTGAACGTTTTGGACGATGGATCTGAGCAGGCATCACAGGGGTGGGTCTCATCCACTCGTGAGGCGAGTGGTCGGTGTGAGAGTGACAGGCACGGATCCGGGTGGGGACAAGCCCACGCCTCTGAGTCGCTTCAGATGGCGAGACGCGGCGGTGGGCACCCGCTGCGCATTCCGAGATCTTGTTCGTAGATCCGACCATTTCGCTGCATTATAGAACCGACAAACACGACAATCTGGGGTACCTCTGACTCTCTGGTGTGTTCCATTCTGTGTCGTTCCCTCGTTTCAACGCTGGGATGACTGTCTATCGTTTACCCATGCGATCATTACGAGGGGGGGGGTCCACCGGTCCGGCGGTCTTGTCCGCTTCTTATTGTGGCCGTCGACTGCTGGTCCAGGGCTGTCTGAAGCTCCCGCTCGAAGCATTGTCTCTCAGGTCGTTCACATCTCGTTTCCGTGGTGTCAAATGGGTAATTATGTATTACAACAACAGACGAGGCCAGAGACACCGATCGCCACTGAGATTCGCTAGTTAAATGGGAGGGGATCTCTGGTAGTACCCCAGTGGGTACGCGTGAAACCACATTACCGTAACGAGCCGGAACTGACCCATCTGTGACTGTTCCGCCACAAGGACAACCTGGGGGGGTATATCGCGACCCTCTCAGACTCCCATGGTCGCTAACTCGCACCGTGCAGACTATCACCATACTCGTTTAGGCTCGTCTGTGTTGCTGGGAATGACCGACCCTGTCCAACTGCGAGAAATGGGCAGGTTTTGCGGATTCACCTTATCTGAGTTTGCTTCCGACATGTAAACCGAGTATGGCTACGGGCTGTCTCTCTCAGAGAGGGTCCTCTCAGAACATCACCATGTATTCTCCTTTGCTCTGATTTTTCTATTTGGGAAGCCGTACCGAGATGTAATCGATAGTTCAGTTCACTACCCTGCATTATATTTGTATCGAGTATGTACACGAGGCGCTCATAAATCACTTAAATACCGACCGTGCCGAGACACCTATTCTCCGCTTCCCTCCTCTTCGCCAGCTCCCGCATCGACATGGACACCTTGAAAAATATGCTTTCCCCACTGGGGATGCACACCAACGCCATTCAGGACACTCTGGTAGCCACACAGTACTCCTTTCACCACGCTCCCCACTGAAACCAAGCCTCTATTCCAGAAACTCGTCGTCATCGGAGGAACTGTCGAAACAGCGAGACGGGCTTCCATATCCGCTTGGAATGGTTTCATTGACTGTATGCTCACCCTTTTCTTTGTGGTCCAACGTGGATACTCAGTCCCTCACCATAGCCTTTTTCTTGACTGCCCACTTCAGCCAGGAGGACTACCCATATGATTGGTGAGCATCTTCCAAGTTCGGTGTATTTCGGACTGACCGGGCACAGGTTGATGCATTGGTTGTCCAAGGCAAGTCGGTCCACGCTATCCCAGCTTCTGCGCCACTCATGTGCGATCTAGCAACCTGCGTGGGGGCGTAGTCGCGAATTTGAAATCACGACCCGTACGGTTACTCGCAATGGTCTCACGCAGTCAACCACCGGCGACTTGGAAGATGAGGATGAAGACGAGGACGAAAGTGCTCTCGTACACGGCCGACGAAAACGAAAGGTGGCGTTCATGCCAAGTTTAGGTAGAGTTTGGCCAGACGTACCTTCTCATGCTCCGTAATCCGTCTGATATTTGCTGGCAGACACAACTCACACAATTTATTACCGTGGTCATTGGCTGAGAGTATGTATTCATTTATTATCATATTCAGCGATGTCCTCGGAGCACTCATACTATCCCTCATTCTCAAAGATAACGCGCACAAAACGTTACCCGGACTATGGTCACGGCGCTTCTCTCAAGATCAGGTAAAACTCGTCGTCCTCCCGTTTGTCCCATTTAGCTTACATTCGTCTTAGTGTTGTCGCTCGCAACAACGATATTCTCAAGAAACTGGTCCTAGAAGCCAAGCGCGAATATGAGAAAGATGCCGAGCACCGCGTCCATATCTTCATGGCTGATACGTGAGTTGGCAATTCCGTAAATGTATGTTAGCGCTTAATGAGCGCGCGCTTCGCAGGACTTATGGTTGTTGGAGGTGGAACGGAGCCCGCCAAAAGCGGCCGATGAGTTCCATTGTGCTCCAGCCAGGGGTTAAAGATATGCTCCTGGCGGATTGCAAAGATTTCCTGTGCTCTGAGGATTGGTGGGTGACATGTGGAATTTTCCCAGGCCATTAAATAATGCTTTCATTTCTCAGGTATGCCGAAAGAGGTTGGTAAGATATGATGATGTGAGAACTCCCACTCATCGGGTTCATGCGTAGGCATTCCATTCCGCCGAGGGTACCTCCTGTATGGTGTTCCCGGAAGGTATGGCAATCTCGCACGATATCGCACGCTCAACACTAATTCATCGTTACGCAGTGGGAAGACGTCGTTGATTCATTCGTTGGCTGGTGAATTGGGTTTGGACATCTATGTCGTTAGCTTGTCATCAAAGGGGTAAAGCTATTCGTCGTTTGTCGTCGTTTCTGGATTGTGCTGATAAATCTCTACAGAATGAGTGATAATACGTTGACGACATTAATGGGACATGTACCGTCTAGGTCGGTTTGTGTGTGTTTCCTCTCGGCGGGCCGTACTAAGCTGTTCAACCTTAGATGTATCTTGCTTCTTGAAGATTTGGATGCTGCTTTCACGCGCTCCGTCAGTCGTGACTCATCATCCACTGGTACACCCACGACATCCACATCAGCCCCTAACAGTAATGATACAAATGATGGCTCTACCCTCAGTCTGAGTGGCCTGTTGAACAGCCTTGACGGAGTCGCTGCGGCAGAAGGCCGGTGAGTGTTCCGTCACTGCGCTGCGCGGTTTTTGCCAATATTCGCACCCCTTGATCTCAAGCCTGCTGTTTGCCACGACGAACCATATCGAACGTCTCGATCCAGCACTTAGCCGACCAGGTCGCATGGACGTGTGGGTGAACTTTACCCACGCGACAAAGTGGCAAGCAGAGGGCATCTTCAAATGCTTCTTCCCCTCCAAGCCTGCTGCTTCGTCATCGGCAGAGGCCACGTCACAAGGGGAGACTGACGTGTCGCAGAAGAACCTCCCTCTTCCCAAACGTAAGGTGCCCGGACATGCCATTCCGGTGCTGGAAGAGGCTGAGATTGCGGAGCTTGCCAAGCGGTTTGCGGATGCCATTCCCGAGGGCGAACTTAGCGCGAGTCTCCATTTGGAATCTGGGTTTTGTGCGCTGACACAGGTATCATTATAGGTGGCGGCGTTGCAAGGATACCTCCTGAAGAATAAGGTCCGCCCAAGGGAGTGTGTGGACGAAGTTAGCGATTGGTCTGTGGACGTCCGAATTTTTCCGAAAAAGTTTGTTGACACGGGCTCCCAGGATCGTTCAGGAACGTGAGACGCGCGAAAAGCTCAAGAAGGAAAAAGCTGAGGTGCGTCTGCACATGCGTGTGTCAATCAAAGTTGGCTGACGGTTTCAAGCAGCGTGAAGCCAAGGAGGTATGCAAATGACGTTTTGGAACCCCACAACCACACCGACTGACCGAGTGACTTGCAGGCGGAGGAGAAAGAACGTAAAGAGGTACAGTTTCATTCGATCCCTCGTCCCAACTTTTTTCTTTGTTTCTGACGACGTCCCGTAGAAGGAAGAGAAGGCCGCCGCGGAGGTAAATTGACATGTTTCCGTCACCACACGACCCACTCGTGCTGATCTACTTTCTGAATCAAGCAAGAAGAGAAGGAGGCGAAAGAGGTTCGTCCACCTGGTTTCTTCCCCTCGTGTGGCCCCTTGCCAAACTTCCCGCGCTCACCCGCAGAAGCTTGAGAAAAGGGAGCGATCGAAATCTAAGAGGGCCCATCGTGCCGAGGCTGCCATGAAACTTGAGGGCGCCGTGCCGAGCGCCACCACGAGCACGAGCACACCCGCCGACGCCGTCATTCCCGTAATCCACAGCGAGTCCGCGTCGTCCTCGGAGTCGGACATGAGCAACGGGGGCATCGAGGCAGATACGGAGGAAAGCATGACCTCGGAGGAGGAGCTGGATAGGCCCAATGCCGCCACCGCCGCTGCCGCCCTCCCCGATAACAAGGAGCTCGTCGTCGTCAAAGACAAGTGGATTGCCGTCAAGGGTCAACAAGCGCTGTCCTCTTCCTCTTTGGAAACCTGAGCCGGCAATTGTCGTCGTTCGTCTGAACTTTTTTTGTTGGGTTTTGGTGTGTGTGTGGGGGGCGGGGTCCCCGTTCCCCTTCCATACGCCTTCCCCCAGTCTTGGGGTCTTGTGTGCCATCGCGAGTGCTTCCAGCTTTGTGGCTCCCGTGTCCGTACTTACCAACTCCAATAAAGTAGCCGTATGTATTGGCAGTCGAATACCCGTCATTGGGGTATATATCGCATGACCTTTGGGCCATTTTAATGTTCGTCGGGTACCTTAGACACACGTCCATGTCTTCCTCTCTCCAGCATCACTTGGGCTCATCCCCGAGGACCCATGATTACAACATGTCCACGCTGTGCGCATCGACATCGTTTCGAACCTTGTCTCGTTGGAAACGCGTCAGATCGAAACATCCCATTATCTCAAACAAGGATGGATATTGGTCGAAACGAGACATGTCTATAGTGGTTTCAAGTTGACATCAGAGAGCGTCTTGAAAGCCGCCTTGTATGCGTCCAACAGCGCCTTTACTCTCGTCCGCTCTGCGACTAGCGCCTCGTCCTCGTTCAACAGCTCCGCAAACAACTCCGGTTTGTACAGCGTCGCCACCAGCCGATTCCGCACTTCTTTCGTCGAGTAACTGACCAAAAAGTGCATGACGGCTTTCGGAACCAGGTCTTGTATACTTTGCCGAATGATGGAAAAGTACGAGGCAATCAAAGTCCGGATGAGCGACGTCTCCATCTCTTCCCGTTGTGTCATTTGAAAATTGCTATCAGACGATGAGACCTAAAAAAAGCCCATTCAATCAGCCCTGACCTGATGCTATGTATATTAGGAGGAACCATCTGCTCGACACTCACAGCCTCGATGTGTTTACCCAGGCTTTTCATATCGTAGGCCGTATTATTACCGTCCAGCGAGCGTTTACCGGCCATCAACCCAGTGTGATCAGGCGTATCTGTAATTGACACGTCTCGACCCGTTGGTACAGGAGGAAAGCTTGCATGTGCTCGCTCGAGGTTCGATCCACCGACGGGACCAGGACCATTCTGGCCAAAAAAGTAATTCAAGAACGTCTCCCGTGCGGTGTGAGGCGATGAGCCAGGTACGCTTGGCTGAGTGTGGGATTGCGGAGATGGCAGCACGGATGAGTGCCGAGGACCATGATGGGGCTTTGATGAAGACTTGGTGGAAGTACCGACCGCGAGAGAGGATCCCGTGGTCCGGGCTCGATCGTGGAGCGTCGAGGACACAGAGCGACCGTCGCGGGAAGGAACACCGTTCACACTTGTCTGTTCCTCAATAAAGAGTTCATCCCCATCTTCAGGCGTCTGAGCGCCATTTGTCGGTTCAGCGCTAACGGGCTAGCGTAATCCAGAATCCAGGTTTTATGAATGAGTCACAAGAACCACCCATGGCATCAATCAGAAGACTCATCAGATAAGGTGGATAGAACTTACACGTGGGGGAATTGATTGTTTGGGAACTTGAGATGTGGCCGTTTGTGCGGCTACCGCAGACCCGGAGATGAACGCGGGATGATTCGTGTTGATGTACGCAGCCTGGATCTCGATGAGGCTTTGCGCATACTCCGATGTGGGACCGAGTCGCTCGCGCAAAAGTTCCGATACACATTCAATCAGTTGTGCATGAAGGCGAGGGAATCTCTCTAACTCCTGTGATCAAACATCAAAGATGTACAACAAAGTGTTTCATGGTTAAATTGCCATACCGGGCTTGTACAATTGTGGCAGAGTTTAACGAGTTCTTCATAGACAAGCTCGACGCAGCGAAGGCTTGGCGCTTCTAGTAGTTTTATCTGGGGCTTCACCAACAGATCAAACGCCGCTTCGGGGACAAAAAGGCTGGGCCGTGGACCTGTGGAGTTCCGGATTGCTGTACGGATGTCCTGGTTATCCAAGCCTGCTGTGGAATCTATCGAAGCAAGTGCGTGGCCGAAGACGTCATTGAAGATATAATATATCCGTGCACCACCTGATAATTCCTTAGTGGACATATCAACTTTGGTACCCTCGATGGATGCGATGAAGTCATGGGCAAATTGGTTCATGAGACGCAAGATTAGCTCTCCCTGCTAACGGACAATAGGTAATCAAGTAAACCATATTTAAGCTCCAACCCACCTGGTTCTTGTCACCGAAGATTGCGGCGTCACCAAACGAGTTAAGTTCTTGCTGTGCTTGACCCATAAGCGTGTTCAAACGCGCTTTCATATCGGGGAGTTTCTCCCTTATATGGTTTATCAAAACCTACGTAGGCTGTGGTCGAAAATCTGCAGCAAATATCTTTCATTATCCGTACACACCTGATTCAGCGTCCGGGCAAGGTACTTCGTGCCGTTCTTATGTGAGATATTTCGATACGCCGTATGGTTTTTGAAGAACTCGGATTCCGAGTCGAGAGCATCCGTCATACTCTTCTCAGTCATGATATCCTGCTGGCTTCTGTTGACAACGCCAATGAAGCCTAGTTTGAGGGGATATACGCGTCCGGTCAAGATATCGAGTGCGTTCGTTCCGGCATCCATGATGTCAAGTTTCGTCAAAACACCTATCGTCCGACGGCCTTGGGGATCAACACTTCGTGCAAGCTTCAGTGAATCCGAGTTGGCAAGGTCAACGTTGGCGGGAGAGACGGCAAGAATAACACTTTGAAACATGTCAACCACGAGTGGAAAACGGCAGCCATCTACTCACCTGTTTGGTTTCGAGATATACTCCGTGACTAGGTTTCTAATCTGGCGTTCGATATCACTTGGTTGGTCGCCCACCGGTATCTTGAACGCACATTAACTCGGATACGGGGATGTGCTATAAACATATTCATACCTTTGTCAGTCCCGGCAAATCTACCAAGGTCAAATCCAGGACACTTGGACTACATATCCGGAGTGATATCGGTAGTCGGCTAATGCCTTTGTTCTGTCCTGCAACACGGTACGTCTCTTGCTCGATTTCCCGACGAATTTCATTGAAATCGGTGAAACGCTTGTCGATGTGAAGGAACTGTGCCCATTCAGTGTAAGCGGGTGGACTTGAGGAGGGATCCGGAATGGGAGTATGAATGAGTTGGAGAATGAGGGGTCTGCGTGTGACAATGCCTTGACCACGAGGAAGGAAATCTCGTCCAACGATGCTATGCGTAAATGTAACGTCAACGATTGAGAGCGAAGACGAAGGTCGAGACGCACTTCTCCAGCACGCTCGATTTACCGGCTGACTGGCTGCCCACCTGAATGAAGATCAGGGGGGGCTTTGCAGGAATGCGATCAAAGACAACTCACAACCACTAGCTGGGGCATGTCCAGCTCACCACCTGGGGGACATAAAATGACCCATTGCCCAAGATACGAATATGGCTTGTCGGTACACACCAAGATTGTGGAAAGTGTCCTGAAGACGGTTGACAAGCTTGATGAGGTCCGAGTCCATCTTTCTGACGGTTGAGCTGCGCGGTTGAGCTGGAGACGATGTTGGCGGGAAGCACGAATGCTTTGTGTCCCGAACGCGTGCTGAGATTTACCCGGGGCAGCGCGCCAACGCTCGCCACGGCCACCTTGCTTTGGCCCTGTTTGGTCTTATGGGTTCATGTACCGATCTATGGAAGCATTACGATAGAAAATCCTGCTACAAACAATCCTTCTACCATAATCTAGCTATTCATGACTTGGTGTCTATTCAGATTGCCTTTGCTTTGACCAGGCCTAGTCGCAACATGATGCGTGAGATAAAAATGAATAATGAATGACGAAATCACTTACGCTCGACCTCTAAGATGGCATTGGTGAGGATATCTTTTTGCGCCTTCTCGTCCTTGAGGTCAGTCAGGACTTTTGCGATAACGCTCTTGGCGAGTTCAGCCTGTTCGCTTTCCTTCTGCTGCTGCTCGTAGCGGACCCAGCTATCAAGGACAGATTTAAGCTCGCCAGCCAATGTGACCTTTTGACGCTGCACGAAAGCCTCGTTCTCCAGTTTAGCAGTCTCCTGCAACACGAAAGAAATATATTCGGATTGTATTTTGAATCCATTGTTCAGGGTACCAGCTGACCTTTGAAAGAGTAAAGAGACCCTCTGTAAGGGAGACGACGTCTTTCATCTGCTCGACTGAGTTGATGCGGTCCTTGACTGCTTGTGTGTGCCCGGCGCGTGCATCATTGAGAACACCCTTAATACGTTCAATGTGGCCGTTTGCCCAACCCTTGTATGGTTCTTGGATCGCCTACAAGGCCATCGAATACATTCGGCAGCATATCCTGACATGTTGCCAACCCACATACCTGATAGATATATGCGAAGAGGATGAACGTGCCGACAGCTACAACTGTTTCCTCATTCACAACGTAGAGTTCTTGGGAGATAGCAGTGGCGAGGAGACCCGTTCCAAGGAGAGCTGCACCAGTCTTGGTGATGAGGCCAGGAGAAGATGGAAGACCGTTAATAATTTGGGAGGCGCGCTCTGCTGGTGGTGGAGAGTTGGAGCTCATAGAACGACTATATGGATGGCGTTACTTTGCTTTGTTCATGAAGTGAAGTACACAGACATACGCAGAGATGACCCGAGCGACAGTTGGCACCGCGCGTGGTCGGGCTATCGAAGTGAACCAGTTACCGTACTGGACAGACAGGTGATGTAACCAAATGCTCACCCGACGCCTTGAGGGAGTTGAGGGCAATCCTGGATGCCATGGACAAAGTAAAAGACGGAGAATGTGAAGAACTTGTCCTCGTCCACCCAGAGTGCTCAGTGCAATACCGTGTGAATAAAAATATTCCGGCTTGCCACGAACATGGATATGTATTATGTAATCACTCTTACCATTTTAATCAAGTCTGCACTGACATACTCGCGGGGCATGACACGGTAAATAGCACTGAGAATGGACGCGTCCGGGGTAAAAAGTAGGTATGCACCACTAGCCTGAGTTTCAAAAGATAGTAATTACCACTACAGTAGTCGTTCCAGTAAGTGCACGGATAGCACTATAGTTTGTACTCCATAATTCCAACTAGGATCTAATGTCATCAATGCATCAGTGAGCGGACTGTCCCATGCCAATCTACAAAGACAGTGCGCAATGGTATCGCTTGACGACCCTACCACAAGCCTTTGAGGGTCGTGATCAAAGGACGGGTAGCAAGAAAGAAATTGAGGGTGGACTTTTTTCGATGCATTTTCCGCATGAAAACAGCTGTAAGGGTGAGAAAAACGTCGACTATAAACTCACTCAAAACAACTTGAAGCAGAGTGCTGAACTAGCCGTAGTAACAGAATTCTAGGCCTGCCTCGCTAACTGCAGTCTCGATTTTCAGATTCGGACCTGGCGTCGCCCGTTTCATTGCTATTATCTGAAACAACTTGGCCCTTTGAAAAAACGAGAGATTTCGGACAGAATTGAATTGGAAGGCACCCGGCAAAGCCTATCGGCTATTCTCGCTGCTGGTTCACTTGGAGACCGTGTCGTACCCGCCAGATATTGGGGTTGTTTGAGTCGGAGATCGACATGCCTGGACTCATCAAAAAGTTCTGATCCGTTCTGCGATTGGCTGTAAAAAGGTGGTTGATTCAGACTACTACTATCGGGAGTCTTTGGGCATCCGTGAGCTTTGATTGGTTGGTAGAATGGGATTACCTAATGTATACCATAAAGGTAAACGGTAACAAGGTCCTCGGGTGCGGCTTTCTGCCCGACATGGATTAGTACCTGGGCCAAACCTTGGCTGTCAGGGATCTATATGTATGTAAACGTCATGTTTTACAAATGGCACTCCTCCGGCGTTATAAAGGTGTTTGTCTACACATGGAGGACACCCTGTCTTTGGATTTCCGTTCCATGCACTCTGCCGAACAACTGCTGTCATTTCATGTCTACAGAGTCGGTGGCTTCCTTGGTGATGATAAGATCATCAAAGCGCAAGACAAAATCACAAATATGTGGGTATTCGCCTGGACCTTTGTCGCATTCCATTCCTCCGTTGGTTGTGGGGCAGTCACGCAATAACCATTGTTGTAGGTATTACCTCAAAGGAATCCGGGGCGACACGCAATGGCACTTCACCCTGCACGCTGACGGACCCAATGGAGCTCTCATCTGCAGAGTTTCATCCGGTTATATTGGGCCACCAGTGATCTGTGACCTAACCCCAGGACCAATGTTGGTCAACGTCACCTCCGAACGACGACAGATTCATATAGAGAGACGACGCGGGACTCCTGAAGGCACCCAGTGGTTTCGGGGACCTGACGATAGAGAGTACCACTGGCGGACCAACACGCATCTGTGGCGGGACGAAATGGAGGTGCGCTCCGATGCTCCGAAATGGATCCTTTGGAAATCATCACGGACTGCCCACCCGTTCTTCCAGTGTTTGAACACAGAAGGCAAGGTCGTGGCTACCTATCGTGCTACCGCAATGGCCATATCCAAGGATGGCGAGTTGCGCATTTATCCGGTATGAAATCGCCTGCATTTTTTCCAGCGTGTTGTTCATTCACCCCTCGGGATGGTAGTCGGGTCGATTCATGATCGACCTCATTGTAGCTACGAGCCTTGCAATACGGACGCCGGACCATTAGTATGGAGTTCGATGAAAGTCGGACCCAAAGTTTGTGAGCGCTTAGTGTATCAGTTGTTCTTTATATGGGTGTACGGATGGGCTCACTTGACTTCCAAGTATTGTTATTGACGACCTCACTGCTACACGCGAGGAATCCACTTTAGGTTGTTATACGGACCCCGTGCGACCATCTCGAGCTGAGATAGAGTACAGACCCTGTGAATCTTCGTCTGAAAGGTCTGCACCGACCCAATTTGGCACTGAACCGATATTGGTAGATCTCCCACTCCGGTCGATGCTGATATATATCTCATTGAGGAGAACGTCACTAAACAAAGGATCCCTATGGGTATCCTCAGCACCGCAGTCCGGCATTTCACCGGTTTCCCGAGACGATGGTAGCGAATGGCTGCCTCGTGGACATGTTCTAGACTAAATATCTTCCCGCTGCCCACATAAAACGTGGATAGAATGCAACCGAGTACTGCGCTGCCCGCCGGTCTTATTGAGTATCTGGAAACAAAAACGCTAAAATACGAGACCAGGATATATAAGGCAAGACCGGTGACCATTACTGACTTGGTCAGTTCCGCACTCCTTTCGCCACATGGCACTACTAGACACCCCGCACACCGCCGTTCAGCGGGTCAGCGCCTCTCCGCAGTAATTTTTATGAGACAACGTCGATGTGATTACGCCTCATCCACACAGCGCCGGTACCGGCGCACCTCATGTTTCCGGGTCCGTCTTCTCCGCAGGAAGGACCCTAACGCGCACTCTTTGTCCATCGAACTATGAGCATCACCACATTTCGAACGGAGCGGATCCCGACCACCGAAGCACGCCCGTTACGTTTACATGTCTATCGGGTTGGCGGTATCTTGGGCGATGATAAGATCGTCAGGGCAGACGACAGAAAGACACCCAAGTAAGTGGCTTCACATGTCGGATAGTCGTGATCGTCGCTACACCGTACACAATCCGGATCTTTTCGCAGTCCCCCAATGGACATGTACATGTTGACCGAAGTATGACAGATATTATTTAAAAGGGACCCGGCTTGGAACGAGCTGGCAACTGGCACTCCATGTTGGCGGTCAGCACGGTGTCCTGGTCTGCCATGCCCAGTCTCCGTACCTCGGACCGCCGTTGATGGCAACCGATCCAGGTCCCATTAGCATCACCATCGGTTCAGAACGACATACTGTCGAAGTTCATCGCGGGAACGGTTCCTCTTTTGGAACCTACTTGTTCAAGGACCTCGATAACAAAGAGTACTGTTGGCGGCCGAGTTCATGGTTATGGAACAACAAAATGGAGGTATGTACATGGATGGGTCGTATTGGAGAACGTGACTGAAGGCAAGGATCTTGGCTTCTGCATTGCACTGACAGTGCCTGAACTCCCAGGATCAGGTTGTGGCGACTTACCGCATCACGTTGTTTGCGATATCCAAGGACGGAGAGCTCTGTATCCATCAGGTGTGAGAAATCTGTGCTAGTCAACTTGTTCGTTTGATGAGCTTACTAGGAGGGTAGCCTGCCCAGTCCCAGTCCATAACGGACCTTCTCGTTGCAACTTGTCTTGCTATGCGGACACCGGATTATTAGATCCGACCGACCCTCCGACTCTTCTCCGGCATTCGTGGTGGATGCATCGATGAACGGGCGTCATTATAAGTGGCACATGTATCACTACTCTTACTCTCCTTACCTTGCCATCAAATATTGTAGATCACATATTCACTGCTCTTCTAATCCCAGCTCAAGCTTCGAGATCGGAAAGCACTCGTGCACTGTTCAGCAAACCGAGTGTATCTGAGAATCATGCAATTGACAAAAAAAGAAGAGCGATCGTGTTCAAATACAGGTCTTCGACTTGCCGCCTGAACCAACCCAACATCCTCAACGGCTTCACCACACATGACGAAATGCCATTCCCCGAAAGGTCTTCTCCAGCTCGAATAAGATCGCAAACTGACCATTATCATCGCCATTCTTCGCCGCTGACTCGAGGAGACGTCGTCGCATCGCCTGCACTTCCTCCATTGTCAACGCGAGCGTATCATTCTCGAACTGATCCCCATCAAGGAGCCGGGCGGGATCGTCGTTAACCTTCGGAGAGTCGGTCTGAGCAACCAAGTCTTTGATTGCTTCTGCGATCGGATTGTCGGAACCCTGGACTTCGTCGCTCGACATTCGAGTCTTGCCATTCACCTTTGGTCCATCCTCGAACCCCTCATCGAAACATTCAAGTCGTGCAGGGCCAGCGCCTGCACCATCCTTGGCATCTGGTTGTCGGGGTGACACCATATACACACAGACTTGAGCTTGATTCGCAAAGCTGATCTTCTTGGGCGTCTTGACCTTGTAGTCGGTGGGCTTCACAACCGGCAATATCGTACCTGTGTTTCCAGAATTCGTGGCGTCGAACTGCGGGAAACGCCAACGTCTGGTGGGCGGTGGTAGATTGGTAAAGTCGATCGTGCGGATCGGTGGTATCTTTTCCTGCTTATCAATGGAGATGGCTGGCGAAGACTTGCGGGTTGGTTTCAAGAGATGTTCATATGAAGAAAGTCGTTGATATGTCACAGGCGGTCCTCCGTAGGCGAGAGGCGTGTTGGGTGTGTCGGGCGACCGTACCGCAGTCATATGGTTCAGACCACGCAAAGTGCCCGCCCCCGTATCCTGACTACGTTCCTCCATAAATTCGTCACCGTCCCTCGAAGTATCGTGATGATCCTGAAGCCAATCAAGATCCGCCCGTTGCTTCGTCTCCATGCCAAGTCTTCCACCATCTGGACTGAACGATGGATCGAATCGAAGCTTGCGTTGCTTCCTCGGCCGCCGTGGCATTCCATCTTTATCGAATCCAGAGAATACGAGGGAACCGCTCGGGGAGTCAAAATAGGCTTGTTCTCGCTTGCGTTTTCTTCGCATGCATGTTGGGGTGCTTGGGGTGTCGGAGGTTTGGGCAGGCGTTGGTCCAGATTCTCCAGCCTCGACGTCGGTGGGTCCTCCCGACTCGGACAACGGGACATACATTGGTGGTGTAATGTTGGTCAACTTGTAAGGGGGTCCGGGGATGAACCTGTCTGTTGAGTGGGGGAGCATTCAAAGTTAGGTATGTACCTAGATCTGATCGCGCGAGGGATGAAGAAAAAACAAAAAAGAAAGAACACCTGTGCGACACGATGACTGCATTAAATGGCCTACCGTCGAGGATATACTCTGTGATAGGCACTTGAAAAGCTTCGTCGACGCAATGCACAATCCACCCTGCATGGATCACCTACAACACATTCAACCAGCGTCAGTATCAGCGCATACATTCAACTATATCTCGTGTCCGACACCGTTTATACGCACCACGACAGACTTGGCAAAGAGCTTCGTCACCCAGGGCTCTGAAGGGTCTGTCGCAAAGAAATACCGAGCGCGCACGTCCAAGGTCGTTCCTGAAGAAATCTCCCCTCCATGCGCCACTTTTTAGATATTGAGCGGGTCAGGCCCTCTCCAGTACCACTTGACACCTACCCCATTTCTTTGTGAAAGCCTTTGGGACACAATTGCTGAAATATGCTGTGATACAGCGTTTTGATGCGACTGTCGTACAAGGCAAACATCCACACTGCTCACCGGATCCTGAGAATAGAGAAGCCTCGGTGGATTCCCTGAAGTGGTTGGTTGGCCGGATATCTAACATTTTCTTCAGTGCACTAAACATGGAGACAGTCGTTGCTGAGAGAGATTGAGCCTGGCAAGCGTTTCAAAGGTGGGGGCAATGGCGGGACTCCGTGACAAGTTCCGAGGTCCGAGTCCAACCCAATCCGTAAAATTGTTTGCCAGTTATGGGGCTCGGAGTATGCTGTGGTCGATCAGTGATGGGCTTGCGCCTCGGGTGGCAAAGAACGTATACAAGCAACTCTTTGGAACGGCGCAAGACCTGGTTTTCGACTCGACAGGCTGCACGGGCGCTGCACGACGCTGTAGCCTGTCGGACGTCTTCACGATAACGGTGTGTCATTAATCGTTCGTCGAATGGCTTCCGTTTATCCATCTAGGTCTCTGAACATTCGCTGCTGTGTGAATGATCATCTTGACCGTCGTTGGGCACATTTCCTTAGGCAGCCGTGGCGTTGGTTATGAATGGGGACTGCCGAGACACGAATTTAGATTGTATCCGATGGCATTTCGTTCATCATATTTCCGCGGGTCGATCAGCAACCCAAGCACATATGGGTGAGTCTCACAGTCTCAACAGTTCCCTGAAAATGATTGGCACATTCGTTGGCATTCAGGTTTGCTTGATCCAACCCTCACTTCGCGGACCTTTGGCGCCGTCTTCAGAAACAATGGTGTGAGCCATTACCACGGCGAAGCCCGATGATGACTCAAGTACTCGACTATGGCCAGGTACCCAACGCATTTTTTCTCATGAACCGGGATCCATCTTAGTACAGACCTGAGTGTAAACATTCTCAACACTGACTATCGATCTATTTCCACGTCTGTGCCCATGCAGTCAGATCGCCTGACCGTGCTCATCGTATGATTTCGCTTGCTGCCATCATTGCAATGCTAATTTTACAGGCTGCGCTTCCTACGGCTCTGTATATGTCTGCTCGTATAAGATATGGGACCGGACCATCACAGGTTGTGGATACTTGCAGAACTGTGATACCGATGTCCTCTGTTCTCGCCGCTGCCCTCCTCTGTGTTGTGGTCGTTCAGGCCTCGCCCACCCTCTCTGGGAGGCAGTCGATAGCTGCGTTGACGACCACACAGATTGATACCTTCACTCCATACACGTATTATGCGAGTGCTGGATATTGTACCCCTTCCCAGACGCTTGCATGGGACTGTGGAGGTACGTCCATTTCAAGCGCTATGCATGAGCGGTCCGCGGAACACTGACCCACATCCGTTCAATCAAGCCAACTGCAATGCCAACCCTGATTTCAAGCCTGTCGCTTCTGGTGGTAACGGTGACTCCGTTCAGTACTGTAAGTCACTAACTTGATGTGTGGGGAGCTCAACTTAACTTGGACTGTCTTCGAATGCACAGGGTATGTTGGATATGATCCCAATCTCAATACCGTGATCGTCGCCCACCAAGGAACGGACCCTTCAAAAATGTAAGTCCTAATTTTCACTGCCGTATGTCGTCACGTACATCTTCTCAACCCGTTACCTTCCAGGGAGGCCCTCGTCACGGATGCTGATTTCTTCCTGACGAATTTGGACTCCACGCTCTTCCCAGGACTTAGTTCCGATATCGAAGTCCATGACGGTTTCGCGGATGAGCAAGCAGAGTATGACTTGCACCTCATTCCCGTCTACTCACTTAAATCGTCATGACAGCACTGCCACGGACGTACTCGCTGCTGTGCAAACAACCATGTCAGAGTATGACACGACATCTGTAACCATGGTCGGCCATTCTCTGGGTGAGTATCTCCAGAGATCGCACTGGCAATTGATTGAAGGTGATTCGTGCACTGATGCCGTCGTTGCCCTGTAGGTGCGGCTATCACGCTTCTCGACTCGGTATATCTCCCGCTTTGGCTACCCGCCGGAACGACCTTCCAGACCATTGGCTACGGTCTCCCTCGTGTCGGCAACCAAGCATTCGCCAACTACGTGGACGCCAACTTGTACGTGACTCACATCAACAACGAAGAGGACCCCATCCCAATCTGCCCTGGCATGTCCTTGGGTTTCGTCCACCCCTCCGGAGAGGTACACATCGAGGACTCCGGCGAGTGGGCAGCATGTCCTGGTAAGTTCTTCCTACCTTCCGTGTTGGACTTTCTGGACGACAGACACGCGTCGAACAGGCCAGGACAACCCAAGCACACAATGCACGGTCGGTGACGTACCTTACATCTGGGACGGCAGCCTCGACAATCACGATGGTCCTTACAACGGAATAACGATGGGCTGTTGAATGAGACTCTGTTGCGGGGAAATTTCGCCGATTAGTATTTATAGGACTCGTTGCATGAACTGAACTGGGGGTGTCAATTTCGGCAATTGTATAGTTTCTGGAACATCTCTTCGTTTTCCTCCGGGCGTTCAATTTTATCTTCTCGAGCTCCAAGGACAGGGTTACAGATCCAAGTAAGGCTGGACAGATGATTCGTAGCCTCAATTTGCGTGAAGCAGTCTCTATGCATCCCCACAGCAGTTTTTTTTGACCGTATCTGTTGTTTTGTTCTACCGAGTTGACACTAGTGACCTGTCAGTCACTGCAGGCTCACGTTCAGTGGACTTCCAGGTGTAGCGAGCGTGTCACTGGCAGAGCGCTGCGGGACATGGTACGATGGCTGAGATACCTTTGCCACTACGTGGCACTATGTATAATATCATATTTTACTGTACAGTCACGGTGGATATGATTTTCACTAGCGTAGCAGGATAATATTCCACTTTACACCACCCAACCATCGATCGAGTTCAAATACATTGCCCGAGAGTTGATCAAGGGCTGCGCACAACGTTTACATATACTTCATCACGTAACGTCTGCACCGTTTGGTTCCATAAAGGTCACTGAATTTACACTGGGCCCATCTACGCTAGCCCGACGCACAAGACACCGATTCCACCGAGAGCGACAACAGAACCGCCTTCCACCGCGCCGTTTCACCATATTACTTAAATCTCCATCCCCAGGCCACGAATCCCTGACAGCTGGAGTGGCGAGCGATGGACGCCAACGCACTCGCTTCAAAGCCACTTGTCGAAGAAAACACGAGATTCAAGGTATGGTTTGGTTGATCACGTTCTGGGTGTCGACGACTCTCACAGTACGTTCGTATCGTCGGAACTTTGGAAACAAAACTCGAACGTCTCTCCTTAACGCTGTTCATGCCCGCGGTCTCCCGCTCTTCCTCAGCGTAGCGGCCCGCGATACAAGGAAAAGTACGTCCCAGCTCGTCATACTCAACGTCCTAGATCTCTGTGGACCTCGTTCGACTACTGAGTCGTGTATCACTTAGGTTTCAGGCCCTTCGTGAAAAGTTCGATCAAGTCAGTACGGTACGTCGACGACCCATTTCTCTCCCCTCCATCCCACAGATCAACTCCATGCCGACGAATAACCATGTACACGGGCACGCTTCTATTCTGGACTCGCAACACAGCTAAATGACCAACACCAACGTGACCTAGAACTCGCAAACGCTCGGGTACGGAAACTTCAGGCGGAGAACGAGTATGTATCTCTGTGCTTGCTTTCATACAGTGGATTGATGCATACGAACCGCTCCTTTTTTTTTTTTTTTTTTTTTGGGGGGGGGGGGGACCCGTCATTAATTATAAACGAGGCCAATAGAAAAAAGGGGCC